>CAJDSM010020428.1:0-15268 GCA_903981925.1 Ostrea lurida
TTAAAATTAAATGTTAGATCCGCACGCATACTCGCTGACTCTGAGAAGCGGTAGCGGATTCAAAACAGCTAATTTTAATTAGATTGGGATTTTACAAATATATTAATGCAACAATCCCATGTTCATTTCCAAAAGGATCTGTATCATTAACAAGAGACCCACAGGCCTTATCAGTCACCTGAGTATTACGTATGTAGTTAAATGTATCACTACTCCATGAAATAAAAAAAAACAAAAACAAATACCAGCTCATGCACATCTAAAATTATAATATTCAGCAGCAGTATAAAAACAAGATTCTAATGCAATTGTTTTGTAACATGTATTTTGATTGGCTAATGCACTGAGATTTGAGACGGTTAAATGAGCGTTAACGAGATGGGGGAGCTT
Source organism: Ostrea lurida (assembly GCA_903981925.1). Classification (NCBI taxonomy): domain Eukaryota; kingdom Metazoa; phylum Mollusca; class Bivalvia; order Ostreida; family Ostreidae; genus Ostrea; species Ostrea lurida. Next base: position 391 of record CAJDSM010020428.1, read on the forward strand.
TCGATTGTGACGTCACAATGCTGTGACGCAAAAACATAACGTCAAACATAATCATTTTCATAACAAAATAGCAAAACAAATGTAAACATCAAGCAAAATTGCATTAGAATGGGAATAACTACCTTCTAACGCGTCGCCGGTAAAACTCAGTTTGCAACCGTTAAATCAGCATTAACGGTCGCAAATCACAAATGAGAAGGTAGTTATTCCCTAATTTGTTATTAAGACTTAAATGCTCCAGAAAGTACTACACTGATGAAAGACTTTACACAATAAAATATAACTAACATTAAAATGATATGACTAATTTGGACTCGTCCTAGAGCCAAAACCCTGGGGTTGCAAAATACACATTTTCTGTACATCCTTTTCTGCATTTAGTTTTTACACCATATCAACAAACCTGAGAAGATAAAGACCGTGGTCACGATAATGTTTTGGTTCCACCCTGGAACCAAAACCCCTACCCCTGGGATCATGAAATTTACAATTTTGGTAAAGGACTACCTACTCCTAAATATCTATCTAGTTTCAATTTAGTATCAATAGCCTTAAAGAAGATATTCAAATGTTTAGCACGTGTGCATGTACACTTATAAACCAAGTTTGACCCCAGCCTGGAGTCAGAACCTCTACCTTGGAAATCATGAAATTAAGGACCCTCTCTACACTGCACACAAAAGAGCTAGTAATTTTAAGCAATTAGAGTTATCTGCCCTTATATCTAAATTGAAATATTCAGTAATATTGTGGGTATTTCCAAATTCTTAATCAGTTCAAGCATTTTTAACATGTCAGAAGACTGAACTCTTTATTTGCATGTTCTGTTTTCATTCAAGTGAGCAATGGTGATTTCTTTTCCGTAATACTTCATATCATTGAATATTTTTCCTGGGGATAAATGGCCCGTACCATATATTAAAAACTACTTAGATAAACGTAATATTAACACCTTAATGTGATTTAATTTTCTCAGTGTCTAAAAACATTTTTCGTTAGTGTATAGAGGGTCCTTAAGTAATAACATTTTGGTAGAGGCCTTCCTACTCTACATCACCATGCATTTTTGGTTTTTCTTGGAAAAGATGTTTTTGAAAATCATTCAATATATGGCAATTTTTTCCTTTCCCCGAAGGCATCTGGGATGCAAGTGTCCTGAAATTTACAATTTACGTCATCCTAGTCCCAAAGATGCCTCATAGAAATTTTTTTTTTAAATTGGAATGGTAGTTATCAAGAAGTTAATAATGTTCAATTTTTAATGCATGACGAATAACAACTGACTTTGACCAATTGAAACTATAGACAAAAGATGATGCGGGAAGATACTCAACTGAATAAAGTATACTAGTAAGACATAACGAAACAAAAAATTCAAATCAAGGATTGGACTCAATTCACTAGCAAGAAGAATCTCTTGAATGAACTCTGTGAGGAAGAATAGGTACTAATTTGACTGCAGGTACTTCCAACTGTTATAATTAAAGCATCAATCACAAGACCAAGAACTGTAATGAAAAAAAACAACTATGTACATCCAACATAAGAACCCCCTCAGCTAATATGGTAAAAAAAATTTTTACTTAAACTAAACTAATGCATGTTAAACCATATTGAACGACAGCTGGTGTTGTTGCTTTGCCTACCTTTTACAATTTTATTCGTTTGATTTACCTTCCAAAATGTTAGGATTCAGTTGTCAATTTATTATTCTACTACTATAATTACTATTCTATTGCCATGTAAAAAATTCTAACTCTGACAAATGAAGAATCACTTCGACTTAAGTTATCTCAAAATTCGAATTCTTTGCACACGACATCCAACTTCGAACGACAAATAACTTAATATCATCCAATGACTGAATCCTATCTCAATTCCCAAAACAAAGTTGTAAAAAGTAGGCAAAACAGTGACACTAGCTGGCATCACTGAATTCTCACTTTTCAATATGGCATGATGATCCACTCTGACTCTCCCCCATTCCCACACAATATAAATGCGGGATGGACAAGAGTGATCTAAGATTAGTTTTCAACTGTTTTATTGTTTTAAATTGATTTCGGAAGCCATTTCTCCCATTTTCAATTTGTTGATTCTTTGATTGTGGGTTTGTGTTCAGACGCCAATCGATTATATTACACTTTCATGTAAAATACTTTATTCCGATTGGTTAAGAAACCTTTGATAAAATACACTGACACCCGCTGAATGGTAAAACCGCGCCCAACAGTGTGTGAGAACGTAACAACGGTTCACATTGATTGACAACGGTTCACCTTTCTAGTGTACATATAAAGCAGAGCCAGTAAAATGGATGTTTGCAATTTGCAAATCAACATTTAATTTGGGGTTCGGGCCCAAAAAAAAATTCCACCCCCCCCAAAATGCAGAAGGTTAGGTGATTCCCATTCTGCAAATTTTTTTGATATTTACATCTTACTTAGTCAAGTTTTTGCAATATTTGCTTGACGTTATAAATGTTTTTGCGTCACAGTATTATGACGTCAAATCGAAAGCTTTCCATCTCTTAATGTGCATTTACTCAGTACATTGGTCAATTTGATCAAAACAGTGCATGTAAAATTTGTAATCATGCATTCAGTATAATATAATAAATAATGACTGCAAGAGAGGGTTACAGTGGAAATAGTCACCCCTTGAAAACAGTGTTGACCTGGCTAACGCCTCGGTCAACAATAGTTCTCGGGGTGACATTCCACTGTAACCCTCTCTTGCAGTCATATTTATATAATGAAAAGTGTCCGAATCTATAATCGGAATCAACAAGCCAAAAACAATCAACAATCGTTTCATCATCATTATTAATTTGCAATTTACTAAGCCAATTTCATCATTTTCCGACACGATGCTGAGAAGATAAGTTATCATTTAAATTAGAAATATATATAGTTGCGATTCTGCTTTTTCAACATTTGATATGTCTGGAGTTTTATGCCTCTGCTACTAAATGTGAAGCATATTATTTAACCCGTCTAGCAATCCAATAAATCATGTGTGTCACTATGGTACATAGTTTGAATTGTTACCTCCTCCTACCAATTTCAAGCTAGGATTTATGTATCATGCAGGGTGTACATGTAAGAACAGAAACTAAGGCTGTTTATATTGTCACAGACAAGATTGGGCTCTCTTCTGCTCTTCACGTCACTCACGAATGAAAGGCCCCTAAACTTCGTAATTTTCTGGTAAAGAATGTGATAGTGGTACATTGGTATCTACGATCCTGTTAGTTACCATAGATTAGGCAATAGACTTGGCATGTTTTGATGCCCCGCCCCTTTTCAGTAGTCAGGTGTTTACATACAGGTATGATATGCAATTATTTTACTGGTATTGCTTACTATATTATATGGGGGAAAACTTATAAGTAGTTAATCTATCATTCTACTTCTTTCATTTTCATTTTACATATTTTAAAAAACTGCAATACGCGTGCACGACAAGTTTCGCAAATTTCTATTGCAAACATGCAATAAATTTCATCGCATACCTTTTCATCAACAAATTTCTGTACTTCTTTCATTTGTCCGTTTTTAACGTCCCAAATAAAACTCGTCATATCTGCCAAAATATTATTTTATCTGCAGTTTTTGAAGCAAGGAGTTCCTCTCGCTCTCCAATCTCTCGCTGAAAATAAAACCGGAAGTAATATCCGACTTTCATTCAAAGTAACTAAACTTTGGATTGGTTGAGAGACAAATTATGATTGACCAATAAAACAGATTCTTTTTTAAAGGAAAACGAATGTCATATCGCGCTTAGAATCTTCGTACTATTATGGACAAGTGCGCTGAAAATGTCGAAATGCACACTCAAAGATAATATTTAATAATTGAAACGATGAATATAACAATAATAATAGAGAGCAGCCGCCTGGTCACATTAGCTGCCATCTCTCTCTCTCTCTCTCTCTTCTCTCTCTTCTCTCTCTCTCTCTCTCTCTTCCTCTCTCTCTTCTCTCCTCTCTCTCTCTCTCTCTCTCTTTCTCTCTCCTCTCTCTCTCTCTCTCTCTCTCTCTCTCTCTTCTCTCTTCTCTCTCTCTCTCTCTCTCTCTTGAATTAAAAAAAAAAAAGTTTTTAAAATATATTCTTTAAGTGTTTACAGTAATCTCCTTGTCTAACGATATCCGCTGTACACCAAGATACAGTTATAATAGTGCAGGAGTTCCGCAGGGTTATAAAATCGTCGGCGTTTTCATTACCGGGGGAAGGGGGGGGGGGACACTCTGAAAAATATTGTGGGGGGGGGGGCGAATTTGGGTCCCGAACCCTACCCCATCGTAGACTAAATTATGTGTCGATTTGTAACCCATTGTAGACCCATATTTTTTTAAAAACACACTCTAATATAAATATATATAACGTTATATAGAAAAACGTATATAATTTCTACAAATAAGAAAATGATTACAACAATAAATTTAATACATTAAGGGGTCATAAATTTATCAAAGATCTGATAAGACCTTTACCCATGCATGTGTTGTATGTTATCTTAGTAATTACTAAGTGGTCTCCTGTGGTTAACACCCAGGGTTAACATCCTCAGCTGTTGAAACATTGACAAGATGACATTAATCTGATTAATCAAATGGATAATCTTACACTTGAAAAGTTATGCACGTGTGGTCTGCAAACCAATGTGAAGAAATCTCACCTCCTTAAAACTTAATGCTGGTCGTATAAATTTTGATCCCATTGTAGAATACTTTGGCCAAAACCCCATTATAGACTTGATTTTCTATACCCCTATTCAGACGCTGAATAAAGTATAAACCCATTGTAGACAAAATTTGCAAAAAAACGACCCCATTTGTCAGAACCTCCCCACAACCGAATATAAACTGGGTGTCCCCCCCCCCCCCGGGGGGGGGTTAATTATACCTCCGCTATTCAAAATTATATGTAGGTTATAAATGAATGTGCTAATTTATTTTATCTTTTATGGATTTGTCTGTTAGCAACTTTATTAAACAAGAGGCCCATGGGCCACATCGCTCACCTGAGTGACATTGGCCCTGGCTCAAGCAGTGGTGATTCAGAAAAGAAATTTCAAGTTTCCTTAAAACTGAAGCAGTGGTCTGGAGAAGAACATTTTATGCAAAACTTTGATCCCCTTTGTTGGCCTTGCCCTACCCCCGGGTGGTATGATCGATTAAATTTGATTCTACTCTATATCAGGAAGCTTTAAGCGTAAATGTTGTCTTTTTTCTTGAGAGAAGACAATTTTTAATATATATCAAATGTAAAACTTTTGATCCCCTATTGTGGCTCCACCATACCCCTGGGGGTCATTGATTTGAACAAACTTGAATCTCACTATATCAGGAAGCTTTCATATAAATTTCAGCTTTCCTGGTCCAGTGGTTCTTAAGAAGAAGATTTTAAAGATTTCCCCTATTATATAATCATATGTAAACTTTGATCCCCTATTGGGCCCCATCGTACCCCGGGGATCATGATTTGAACAAACTTGAATCTCCACTAAATCAAGGAAGCTGCCATATAGATTTCAGCTTTTATGGTCGCCTTGAAAATTTGGTAAACGATGTATTTTGGTCTATTGAAGTCCCCCATTAAATTTTGGTGGCGATCTGCATCAACGGATCCAGAGGACCATAATGTAACCATGACAGAGGTTGCTTTTGTTTGTTTTGGGTTTATTTGCCTGTTAGCAACGTCATGTTAAAAGTAGTGGTCAGATGTATCTTGGTCTAAAAGTCCCATTATATTCAGAATTCATTCAAAAGCTTCTACATGAGAAGAAGAAATCTCTAGCGGTGGCCTTTAATTCGACATTTCGATATATTGACGATGTTTTTATCTATCAATAATAATGATTTTCCATTCATATGTCGATTCAATATATCCCAACGAACTAGAAATAAAGGACACCACAGAGTCTTCCATGTCTGCTTGTTACTTGGATATTTTATTGAACATTGACATTAACGGCAAACTAACTACTCAACTTTATGACAAAACAGGAACGATTTCAGCTTCTCCCATCGTCAACTTCCCATATTTATGTAGCAATATTCCATCATCACCTGCATTATGGTGTGTATGTCTCTCAACTTATTCGATACGCAAGAGCTTGTTCTGCGTATGATCAGTTTTCAAATCGAGGCAAGTACTTAACAGACAAGTTGTTGTTGCAGGGGTTTCAACAGTCACGTTTAAAGCAGCATTTCGAAAATTCTATGGTCGTTATAACAATTTAGCTACCATAATATAACCTACCATTGAGTCAAATGCTGTCTGATGTGTTACATAGCCATTGTTAAGCCGTTTTTCACACAGTGATTTGACTACGGATTATTCCGTTTACCTGATCAAGACTATGGGCTCACGGCGGGTGTGACCGGTCGACAGGGGATGCTTACTCCTCCTAGGCACCTGCTCCACCTCTGGTGTGTCCAGGGTCCGTGATTGCCCAACTCTTGTTTTGTATTGTATTAGGACTTACGAGATTGACCACTGTTCGTTATCGCTTGCCTTTACATTTATTTGTTCGTAGTTTTATTTGTCTATTAGCAACTCCATGAAAAAAACTAATGGTCAGATCGCTTTGAAAATTGGTGCACAGATGTACATATACATGTATACATGTATATTGGTCTCAGGGAGTCCCCATTAAATTTTGGTGGCAATCCGGATGCGGGAGACTTTAATGTAGCAATGGCGGAAGTCAGTAATCTCTGATATTGCTCTTGTTATTTTATCACTTTATTACCTTCTGCTCTAATGGCTGTGTCAAGCGTACAGTGTGTGTGTGTGTTTGTGTCTGTGCTTGTCTCTCATTTTCAGCTCCACCCCTAGATAGCAGTTCGCTGTCAAAAGGAAGCAGGACGTGTAAGTCTTCCCTGCTAGGTATAGCCTCTCCACAGTTAGACCTATGAGGCCCAGATATGGGATCCTCCCCGAGGTAGCAGACGGAAATTGGGCACCTAACGACGTTAGGTGTCCCAATTTCCATCTGCTACCTCGAAATAACGACCCCAAGCAGAACCATAGGGTCTTGGAGGAGACTAGGCCCCTAAATGCAAGGCATGCATGGCCCACCGGTGTGTGGATACGCCCTGGTGCCTTCTAGTCCCCAGCTATGGGTAAATTGCAACAAACCACTGCCGTGTGGTTACATTTGGGAGAAGGAAAGGTTAAGGAGTAAACCCTACAGAAATACGCTCAGGTAAGGATGTAAGCCGGGCGAATTTCCCAGCCATGGGTAAATGGTAGCGGGCAGATGGAACTCGATAACCTTGTTTGGCCATCCATCTAGGGAGCTGCTCACCCGAACAACAGGAAAGACTGCTACAGCAGACCAGGCAAAGGAAATCCAGTATATGTGTCCGACGACTGGGAAGGCGCTGCAACAAGTCATTGTGGAATGCTCAGGGCGTGACAGAGCACAAAAGATGTCACGGCCATCTACTGCAGCAGAGGAGGTCTCCATGCGTAACGGTTCTCCAAGCCAATGGGTCAAGGTTTCTTCTGCCAAAAGAGTGGGATTGCCCCGTGCAACGGTTTTTCCAATTTAATCAAATTCACGCACAGGTGTTTACACACCCCCATATCCTGCGGCGATGCGGAGGGGGGGGGGGGCGAAGATGACAGGTGGAGGTAACCACTGGGAGTGATCGGTCGCAAGCCTGCACGTAGGCGGCCTTTACCAGTGGTCGTTGTTTCTTCGAACCCGGGACAGCGGAGAACTTCAGCAGCATCCCAGGTGACTGAGCAGCCTTTTCAGGAGCGCACTGCTCATCTTAATAAGGAAGGGGGCTAGAAAAAGTGCCACACAAAAATGCCTGCCATACTCAATCTGGTGGGTTGACCGCGGCTGGCAAGATCTACCAATTCTGCGGTCGACCAAAAACAGAGAAAGAAAATAATTATTGGAAAATGGAACGTATGTACCCTTTTGGATCGAGACGATGTCGCAAGACCTCAGAGAAGGGCGACTCTTGTAGCCAAAGAACTGGCAAGGTATAACATCGGCATTGCCGCAATCAGCAAAACTTGGTTCGCCGAGGAAGGACAAGTGTCTGAAACAGGAAGTGGATACACCTTCTTCTGGAAGGGGAAAGCCCAGAACGAGGACAGAATACATGGTGTTGGCTTTACCATCAAGACCAACCTTCTGCAACAGATTCCCAGTCTCCCCACTGGCATCAACGAGAGACTCATGAAGCGTCGTATCCCTATCAGCAACAAGCTCATTAGCGTCTACGCCCCGACACTAACCAGCGCAAGAGGTGAGAGAGCAGTTTACACTGACCTGGGTGCTTTGCTGCGTACTACATCCACCAACAACAAGCTCTTAGTGCTGGGCGATTGGCAAGGACAGTGATCAGTGGAAAGGGGTGATAGGAAAGCATGGGTCAGGGAAAATGAACGGCAACGGCTTGCTTCTGCCGAGTAAATGTGCCCAGTACGACTTTGCTGCTGACCAACACAACCTTCAAGCAGGCTGATAAGTTCAAGACAACGCAGCACAGTTAAGGCTGAAGTAAGGGGACGTGTCCTAATATCTACACAGGAATGTGCATTATGACATCACACAGAAACAACAAAATATCGGAACACTTGCAAAATCCTGTAATGTTTATTTAATGCACGGAAGTATAGTACTGCACAAAAACTTGCATTAAACTGCTTTGTTGGTCGTGAGTGTAGTCTGACACCCTCAGATATCAGCAAAACATTGTGTTATCATGACGTCATCGTGATCTAGTGTGACGCATTTCATGATCTAGAGGTGGCAGATCAACTGTTTTTGTCAACGAAAAAAAAAAATGATTTATATGTAAATGCAAATATGTGTGGAAATATTTAAAAGGCTATCAACTTGAGCACAATGCCCATCTTATGAATTCACTAAAATATTGTCTATCTATCCCGTAGGAAATCATTGATGCCTCATTTATTGATAAGGGGGGATATGGTGGATCATGGATGGGTCATGCATATCGATTCATTACAAAGGCATACCCTAAATACATTACCATGTGTTGGTTTAACGCGAACCAAATAAATATTAAGCTATTTGAATAGCGTTGCACTCCTGATGAAATCTTAGAAATAAATTGTCTATTTGAAATCGAGATGCAGCTGACCGGTAAGAAATTCAACATACGATACAATAGAGATGGATGGCAGAAGACTACTCACAGGCACGCCAAAATAAAAGTGGAGTCAATTCAAGGAAGTGGTCACCGAAACAGCCATGTCAGTACTAGGCCCAAAGAAGAGGGCCCACCAAGATAGGATTGACTAAAAAGATGAAGCAGATCAGGCACTGCTAGATGAGAAGAGGAAAACTTCTAATGATTGGCAAAACCACCCAAACTGCTCCTCCAGGCGTGACAGATGCAAAGACTGCAAAGCCAAAACACAGCGCGAGCTCCGTAAATGCAGAACCAGTGATGGGAAAGAAAGACTGATGAAATGCAGCTGTATGCAGACTATAACAACTCCAAGATGCTGTTCAGTGCAATAAAGGCCATATATTGTCCATCAGCGTCAGGAACAGTCCCTTTGTACTCTGCGGACGGTTTTACCATCATCAAGGACAAAGAGGGAATCAGTGAGAGGTGGGAAGAGCACTTCAGCTAGCTACTTAACCGGCCTCCTACTGTCGACCAGGCTGTGCTACAGCAGATATCACAGAAGCCTACAAAAGAGGACTTGACCTTCCCCTACCGAAGACGAGGTCAGGGCTGCAATAAAACAGATGAAATATGGCAAAGTCCCAGGAAAGGATGAACTCCCCGCAGAAATCTTCAAGGCTCTGGGAGACACAGCTTCAAGCCTTCCATGATGTTCCTCTGCACTATGTAAAGGCAAAGATAACGAACAGTGATCAATCTCGTAAGTCCTAAATAGAATATAAAAACAAAATTGGGAATCACGCGACCCCTGGACACACCAGAGTGGGAATGAGGTGCCTAGGAGGAGTAAGCATCCCCTGCATTATATGGGGAAGAAGATATGCCTGAAGACCTTCGATACGCGTACCATTGTGGCCACTTCTACAAAACAAGGGAGCTAAGACGACTGCTGCAACTGAAAGAGGAATATCCTTGTTATTCATCTGCGGAAATATTATTGCCATCATACTCCTCAACAGGCCTCACTGCTACCATTTCTGAAGATAATTTGCCTGAGTTACAGTGTAGGATTCCAACCTGGCCGAAGTACCACCACATGGTATTCACTGTACGGCAAATTAAAAAAAGGTGCAGAGAGCAGCAGATGGGTTTTTAAAGTCTTCATAGACCTTACGAGGGCGTTCGACGAGGTCAACAGGGAGACTCTCTGGTCCGTCCTCCTCAAACTCGGCTGTCCAAGAAAATTCACCACGCTCATACATCTCTTCCATGACAACATGACTGGACAGGTTCTTTCGAACGGAGAACACTCAAACACCTTTACCATCTCAAACGGTGTGAAGCAAGGATGCTTGCTTGCGCCTGTGCTCGTCAGCCTGTTCTTCAAACAGGTTCTGCTGAAGATATACAGAGCCGTGGTCCTCTCCTCACTCCTATATGGCTGTGCGACATGGACACTATGTCGTCGGCACATCAAACAGCTGGAGCAATTCCACAACAGGTGTCTGCGCATGATCATGAACATACGTTGGCAGGACAAAGTCAGCAACCAAAAAGGGCTAGACAGAGCTGGATCAACAAGCATTGAATCAATGCTGCTGAAGGTTCAGATGCGCTGGACAGGCCACATCATCCAAATGGAGGGCAACCGCATACCCAGACAGGTCATGTATGGAGAGCTGAAAGAGGGTGCGCGCAAACAAGGACGCCCAAAACTGAGGTACAATGACGCACTGAAGAGCAATCTGAAATGGAGCGGCATCCACCATTGTCAGCTTTGAAGCTTGTGCCTCGACAGATCAGGATGGAGGTCTCTCACCTCAAAGGCAACCGATGCTTTTTGATGAGGAACGGCGACAGCGCCTCGCTGCAGCAAGGGATAGACGCCAACGGACAGCGTCGGCCTCAATCCAAAATGAAGACTTTCAGTGTTCAACCTGTGGACGTCTGTGTGCTTCAGCTTCGGACTGCGGAGCCACAACGTCATCATCGCTGGGTTCATAGATTTAAGTCATCATCAGTTCCCGATGGACCGCCAAGAGAGAAAGAGAGAGAAGACCTTCGCCAAGGGGGTTCTTAGATCCAGAAAACTCTAATGTAACCATGGCAGATATCAATAAATGTTTGTGGATTTGTCTGTAAGCAACTTCATGCCAAATCTAATGGTCTTAGGAAGAACCTATTGAATTTTAGTTGCGATCCGGGTCCTGAATTCAGAATACTTCAATGTAACAACGACGGAGGTACGCAATCTCTGATTGCTCCTCTTACTTTATTTGGTTGTGGATTTTATTCGTCTGTTAGCAACATTACGCAAAAACTAATGGCCAGATCGCTTTGAAAACTGGTCCACAGATGTATCTTGGTCCAAGAAAATTGACGGCCGTCCGGATCCTTGATCCAGAAGACTTTATTGTAACCATGGCGGAGTTCAGAAATATCGTATTGCTCTTGTTATAAATCTACATGTTATTACAATCATACAAAATATATTATTATAAGGCATACTATTACATAAATGATAATGTACCCTTTTATCGCATTCTATATACGTATATCATATTGTTTGTATGAGCACCGCCATTTCCCGCATTGAAATTGAATGATTATTTGATTTACGTTCCGTGGAGAATTTTTCACTCATAATGTATCGATGTTTTGATTTAGGCAAAAATGATCACCATTAATATTACCTCCGCCAAGGAGGTTATAAAATCGGCGGCTGTTTATACTTTATATTTGTTTGTTTGTGATCTGTCTGTTACCAACTTCATGAAAATGCATCTTAATCAAAGAAAGATTAAGTCTAAGGAAGTCCCCATTACATTTTAGTGGCGATACAGATGCGAATCCTGAATCCAGAGGACTTTGATGAAACCATGGCGGGTACATATAAATTGGCGAAGTAAACAATGTGTTAAACGTAATCATAGTCCCAAAACATATATACAAAGTCGAGTGTAGGGCAACACGGACCTCGACAAAGCGAAGACAGGATCAGGTGCCATGGAGAGATAAGCATCCTCTGCTGACCGGTCACACCCCCCGTTCGGCATTTAGAAGCGTGAATTACGGTTCTTCTGAATGATCCCTAAAAACGGAGGCCCTGTGTCACGCCAAAGTGTTAGCCACTCCTAAAGACCCCACTGCTAAGGGACCAAGGAAGCCTGTTTCATCAAGGTCGTAGACTTTACGCCCTAATTTAAGGCTAGTCAGAGGGCTTACGCCCAATATTTTAAGTCGGGCGTATTTTCTGACCAGGTGTGTGAAATTTGGGCTTAACGTAAGGCCGGTGTTAATGTACGCTCTTTGATGAAACATAAATTTGGTCTTAAACTTTTGTGTGTTAGTCCGGGACTTACGGCTGGCGTAAAAGTTACGCTGGCGTACGACTTTTGAATGAAAACAGGCTCCTGAGCTCTAAGCATAAATAGGTCTGATTGTGGTACTTCACCTACAATAATGACGTCTCATATGAGTGAAAAATTCTCGACGTGACATAAAACAATCATCATGTAATTTTTTCGAATAGTTCTCCCTCTGGCGCAGTGGATGGTAGAGATCTGGGTTTAGAAATGGTTACTACTTCCTAGTACCCAGGCGACTATATTTGTGGTCATTTCAGATGAAACCGCAAAATCAGAGGCCAATGGGATGTCACTGCAGGTTTGGCACGATTGAAGATCCCTCCCTGCTCACGCCGTAAGTGCTGAGCACAGGCCTAAATTTGCAACCCTTTACTGACAATGTGTCACGTCTTCATATGAGTAAATTATTCCTGGGAGGGTCGTTTTAAACACACATACTATCACCTCTGGTGTGTCGAGGGTTCGTGTTTGCCCAACCTGTTTTGTATCTAGTATTTGATTGATTGATTTATATGTTTTACGCCGTTTTGTGCAATATTTCAGCATTTCAGGCGGTAACGGACTACATAGTTGGTTTTGAGCGTTTGAAGTTCCCGACGGGCCCTCAGTAGCCTACCTCTTTTTTCGAACTCAGGGAAACGATCTTTTGCTGCCAAGGGGTTTGTGACCTTACACGGGGCACCTTTTTTAACGTCCCATCGACGACATAAATGTTAAAAACGTGTAAATGTTATGCTAGTATTTTGATAACCGAAACAAAGACAATATGAAATAAGAAATATTTGAATTAGAATTATTCTCTTAGAATTGCTCGGTGTTTTATTTTCATCGTTTAAAGGAAATACCTAATTAACCTTGATAGTTTGTTTCCAATTGTATCTCTTTTGCAATGCTTACGATTATTATACACATTAAACACATGTAATTTATTTTAAACTGTTAAATGTTATATCTATACACCAAATGACAAAAGTTTTTAGTTTATATACTTTATTAATAAAATATTCAGCATCCATGTTAAATCAGACTTATACAATTGAAATATAAACAAACGGTTTTCCCATACATTTCTTGTTTCAGCGATAACCGAACGAAAAAACAGACTTCTTTACTAACAAAATTGAAAATAACTCAAATATTCGAGGGGAAATACAAATATTGTTATCAAAAACTTCCAAGAATCATAATATCTAAATTAGATTACATGTGTATAATGAATCAGGGACATTAAATATAATATGTAATCATGCTTAGTGATATATGTTTTTGTTTTACATTGGTCTATCTATATTCAATACGACTGTAAGTCTTGTCACGAGACTCTAACAAACAGAATAAGACAGGGATTAACATAAAGAAGATAATTTACTTACCCATAATATTGGGTGTTGATCTGCTAGTGTACCAAAATGCATGATTGAATGTCCCCATTAACAGATCGAAATTTATGTAGTATGAAGCTTATCAGCGTTACAACCAAATTGCAAATAATGTGATTTGATCAAACCAAGATTTTTCTACTTTATACTTAATAGAATTTTTAGAAAGTTTATTCCACTATAATTTTGAATACAATAAACAATGTTACAAAACAAAAAATTATTTCGCTGTTGCAGACACTTTGATGTTGAATTTTATTTTTACTGGACTAGAAATGGGTTCTACAATGTACAGATAAAGAATGATGATGTTACTTTGGCATGTCTCTTATATACTTTGTCAAAATTGCTGTCAAGTCCAAATAAATTTTAAATATGGCTTTTATTAAATTACATAATGAAAGTTTAAACAAAGCGCAAGTGGAGGATTAAATTGACCAATTAAACAAGATTTTCAAAAGAAATCTGAGTCTGAATTAGTACCTCTTCTCCACATTTTAAAAAACCCACACCCCTTTGACCAATTAAACAAAATCCACACCCCCTTTTGAAAAAATTTCAAAATCCACACCAGTGGAACTGGAAGAACTGTATATTACCAAAAACATGGTGATTTTGATTTGTGGGTTGATGCTTAAAGATAATGTTTAGAAGAGATTGATACTTTTAAATGTGACCTTGTGCTTTATGTTCCTTATCATGACAATATTTATCTTTAGACTGTTAAAGTCGGCTGAGAAGATCCATAAAGAGGCTGAACTTCACGAGTCTCTAGGGGACGAGGAGAAGGCGTACATCATGTGTATGAAGTACTTCAATGTAGTCACGCTAATCAGAAAGTCGGCGGAGTACAAAAAACATAAGGTATGCACAAATGTTTATCTAATTCACAGAGTATAAAGAAAACTCTGAAAAACAATAATGTAGCTCATTCAATTTCATCATATGATTGTAATGGAGGATTGCTGAGCAGACCTGTTTACTCTTACGATTTCTCC
>CAJDSM010020429.1:0-10356 GCA_903981925.1 Ostrea lurida
GCAGTTTTAAGCGATAGGTTTATAATGTTTGCCAGAACTGGTAGAAGTTCTTGCAAACAATTCGTACATGTTAACTGTACGAATTGTTGTGTACTTGGTGACCCCCGAACTTTTAGAAAGTATGTGACCTTGTTTATAGCCAGTATTGATTTATTTTTAGTAACACGGGTCGATGTTTATAGAATAGTCTAGAAGTGGCGTGTTCTGATTATGTCACAAATTACATAATTCATACTTTCTAGCGTGTTCTAGAAATTGAGAAATATATATAAGACAGTGACTTGATGAATGAAAAAGACACTCGTGATTTTTGAAACTCTATACTGGGAATAATTATTTATTTTTGTGCTCTACTGGATATACTGATTACTGGAGAAGTTTTGTGTAAATTTGGATTAATTAATTAACCGGCCGGACAAACATTGTAAGTTAGATTTTTCTTTTGTATTAGAGAATTGTTATTCTTGTTTAATTTTATTGTATAATTGTAAATAAATTAGTAAAATCTTAGATAGTGTTATGTTGAAATCAGCTTGGTATTTCGTAAAGGTAAATTTCTGACCTTGATTTTATTAATCGTAACAGAATAATATCTTTCATATATGCATACAACTTTTGTATATGTACGTCTATAATCATAAATGTTCTTTGTATATTGTTGCCCCCTTGTGGACCCTTAATTGGTCAATAATTTAAAATCATATCATATTTCCCAGAGCCCTAGCGAGCTTGAACCTAAATGATAATATTGGGTATTATACATCTGTACCCTGCTTTCCCAACGCAGTAATTCATGAAATTGCCTTTGCCATATGATATAAAGGAAGAAATGGTGTACATTTACAGTTAATTACCCGTCATCAGGTCAACATGAGATCGGGCCCCAAGACCATAATTTGATTACTTATATTTAAGATGTGTAGCACGGATGTGTAAAAACACTGCTGGGTTTTAAAGAGAAATCAAATGCAAACATATACTGAAAAATCATTTGTTTATAGAAATCATTTCTCAAGATAGTTGGATTTGAAATTTAGACTTAAATAGTCTATTCTCAGTTTATGGTCTTGAGGCCGGGTCTACGAGATCGGACCTGACCAAGGTCGTCATACATTATATACATTATACTTTATTTATTATTATTATTTTTTTAAAGAGCATCAAATTGTAGATAAAAGATATATGAATATTATATTTTTTTCACATAGACAAACGACCACATTCATTTAGGAAAGATTACATAACCTTAAACGTTCTAAATTTTGATCATATGAAAGAGGATCGTCTTGCTACATCATGGTAGGTTTTTGATATGGCGCAAAGAATATTTTATTTGTTACTTCTTGAAACAATACTGTACTTAGGGATTTATTTCACTGCTCTCTGGTACTTTTTCATTTGCCCAAGATGAACTTTAACAAATAAAAAAAAAAAAGCCAAAAGAAACCAAAATGCTTACGTTAAACTACTGAGAGATCTTTAAGTAAAAAGCCTAACTGCACCTGCATATATTATGACAGTGAAATTTGATTAATTCTATAATAATTTACATATCTCTCCCAGAGACAAAATTCGCTGTGCTTTTTTATTATTGTCAGATTCCCAACTAACTTCATTATATAAATCTATAGAGATTAAAAATAATGTGGGAGACTCGTTTTCTATTTATAGCTGTCTCTTTAAAGTGCACATGGGGATTTCCTAATAATATATATTTGGCGGCACATATTAGATATACTGCTGTTTCTGTCTCAAGCCTCTTGGCGCTTCATGCCTTTGTTCCAAAATAGAATCATCAAAATAGAATCTATGATCATCTTTTTCATCAAGTGAAACGGTAGAATTATGAGAATATCTACCTTTTTCTATCGTGAGATAGTATGGCGTGAAATTTAAAATAAAAAATCCGACCCGCTCTACTTTATCACCTCTTTCCAAGTCCAAGGTGCATTTTTTGTTACATGTAACACAGAGTATAATAATATATTGCACAATTCTTTGAAATGTATAGGCCTATCAATATATGTGCTGAATTTTTTTTTATAGACATTGTATCAATAGATTGCGCCAACAATGGAATCCCCAGTGACGAAATAATTATGGAATCACCCTCGTGTTATCAAAGTAGGAAAATTTAAAAAAAAGAAGTCCTTTTTTAGTTACATGAAGGGCTTTCGAATCTACATATATATGATACCACAATGCAGACTAGTCACTAAAGCGACAATTCCATGCTTCTTAAAAATATTACTCATACATACATATATATATATACATGTTTGCTAATTCAATTGTGTCCCATCTGACCTGTCATTATTCGCAGAGCAAATTTCAAATAAAATGTGGCCCTTTGTAAATGAAAACATGACTTCACTTGTATCAGCACTGAGGATGGTAAGGTTAATCCATTACATTTTTGTTCAATACGATGCTTCAACTACCTGAAAGTACAATATTTAATGAGGGCACATTGCATAGATATGGTACATGTGTACCTACATGCTGCATGTGATGATGCAGAAGTATCATCATGCTCCAAATGTCTCATGTTATGTGCATTCTGGATTTTTAAAATTATTATTACTATTATAAACATGTTGTAAAACTATCATAATTATATGTATGATCAGCAATCACATGTGCCATGCCCAAGAGGGCCCCCTATTTGGAATACACAAATCATGCATGCAGGTGGCTAGCTAGATAGCTAAGTTGGTAGAGCACCTGACTGGAGATTAAATAGGCCCGGGCGCGAGTCTTCAGGAATCATACCGATGTGTCACGTCATATTTGATAGCCACGATTATTTTTTACTTTCATAAATTTTGTCTTAACGAAGTGAACTTATGTACGCATAGAAATCCAGCGTACAAGAAAATAGTGTGGACAAATGTAATTCACAGAATTTCCTTTTCATGTTCGTCATAGAATTAGCTGATTATTGGTGCAGTCATTTGCCCAGTTCCAGATCATGGCCAGATCCGAATCACTTTGTAATTTTTATTTTAAAATATACATGTACTTTTAAAATTATATACAATTATAGCATGTTGATGAGGTCAATTCATGGTTTTATAGCACCAACCCTGAGTATAATATTGACCGAGGACGCAGTCCGAGGTCTATATTGTACTCAGGGTTGGTGCTTTAAAACCATGAATTGACCGAATTCAACATGCTATAATTGTTTTATTATTTTTTAACAGTTTTGCTGCAATAACTACATGTATCACAATAATATTATGTAGTATAATAATGCAACGCTTGAGTTGTTGATTTTAGCACTATAATTGTGACATCACAATAGAAAGCTGAAAGGATAGCACTATAATTGTTACGTCACAATAGAAAGCTGACGGGAGAACGAAAGTGGTGCTATTTTAGGAAACGTCAGGTCAATATACTTCTATTTTAGGAAACATCAGGTCTGTACATTATTTATGAAAAGTCATGTGGTGTTGTTTCGACCAATAGAAATTAAGAAATTACAATGAAAAATAATCATTGAAATTATTTCTCCTTACAAAGGTGCATCATAATAAAGATGATTACTAAGGGATACAATCAGGACCTTGTAGGAAGGATTAAAAGAGTACTAGTAAGCGTGAGATACATGTAGTGGTAATCAAACCTGGTGCATGCGTTTGCCATGGTAACGGGAAGGTATAAGGTTTTTGCAAGGTCAATGGTATTTTCTATGGGTGATACATAAAGGAAAATGCAGTACTAATATATGAGGATAGGATAATCAAATTTGGTTTACATGTTTTTCATGGTTATAGCGCCATGCATGGATATTATAAAAAGTAATGACGCTGTTCCTCAAATTTTCTTTGACTAAGACACCATTATGAATTTATAAGGTACAATGTACATGTATATTGGACACCCCCACGCAACGAAGTTTCTGGAGTATATTGTGTCTGACCTGTCCGTGTGTCATGACATGTCGTCGCCTGGATAGTATTTTCATTTCTTGATGAATTTATATGAAACTTGGGAAAATGTTATTGATAGTAAAAGCTTGGATGGGATCGATTTTCAGAGACATCTGTCGAGGGGTACCACATTTTTTGGAGGGGAACTTAGATTTTGTGTACACAATGTTGTTGTCTGGATAGCGCTTTCATTTGTTGATGGATTTCCACGAAACTTTAGGAAGTTCTTAGTCATGATAAGAGCTTGGATGGGTTGATTTTCAGAGACATCTGTCAAGGGGGACCACTTTTTAGGGACGGGGATTAGTTAAAGTAGCATAATCTGTATCTTTACGAAAATTAAATCTTTCGGATTTTTATTCTTTTATACATCTATATAAAGTTATGCTTTCGTACGTAATTACAACATTAAAAGCAAAAAGATACAAAAAGAACAAAGCACTTGTTTCTAATTATTTATGATATTACCAACCTATGAAAAACAACAAAGTCGCCTGAGATATAGGCATGCGCAGTACTGTATTATTGTTTTGCGATGTATACACATGACCTTTTTCTCTTTGAGAAACAATAGTATACGTATTTAACAACATATCATAAGTATGCATGTGATATATAATCATATATATTTTGCATTTACAGTTCAGAAATACGTCGAATATAAGCTATTTACTACAAACATTTCAAGCGTGATTTTGAATTCTACTTCCAAATAAGGAGAACGCGTCACCTATGACGTTGTTCTTTTTTCCATTTATAGAACTGCCACGTTGCAGACACGTCGTCTTTTTGAGACTTATTTCTCGCTGGTTGTTTACATTTTGACCGGGCAGTTGGTGGTTCACATTTTTACCGTTAATATATTTGATTTCCTTAAAAGAAAGCACAGTGTAATAAATTCAATAAGATACAGATTATGCTACTTTAAATATTATGAATATTTGTACATAGCATGTTGTCGCCTGTATAACACTTTCAATTGCAAATGGATTTCCACGAAACTTTAGGAAGTTGTTACTTAATAATGATAAAAGCTTGGATGGGATCATCTGTAAAGGGGGACCACTTTTTTGGGACGGGGACTTAAGTTAAATATCATGGGATTTTGTGTGTAGCATGCGTCGCCGGAATAACACGTTTAATTGCAAATGGATTTTCACGAAACGTTCGGAAGTTGTTAGTTGTTAATTTGGGATTGATTTTCAGAGACAGCTGTCAAGGGGGACCACTTGGGGGGGGGACTTAATTAAATATCTTGGATTTTTGTGTATAGTATGTTGTCTCTGTATAACCCTTTTATTTGTTGATAGAATTCCACGAAACTTTGGGTAGTTGTTAGTGATAGAAAAAAAATTGGATGGGATCGATTAAAATTTCAGAAACATCTGTCAAGGGGGACCACTTTTGGGGAGGGAAAATTCGTTAAATATCATGGATTTTTGTGCTATAGCATGTTGTCGCCTGGATATCACTTTCATTTGTCGACGAATTTCCATGAAACTTTGGGAAGCTGTTGGTAATAGGAAAAGCTTAGATTGATTATGTCCCCTGCCTGCGTTAGTAGTGACATATAGGGATCACTATCCGTCGTCTTACGTACGTCGTCGTCGTCGTCATTTGGTGTCAGCGACACAAAGATTTATGTCATATACGGACCAGCTTCCTGATATTTGACACAGACCATCAGTATGGAGAACGCAGTTTCCGACCTGCCTCATGTCAACTTCCTGTTTGACGCAACTTATATACATGTATAATATATTTTTAACACAGACAAATTTGTTACAAAATAATTTCTGTCACACTTTTCTCTGGAACCACACAGGACAGCTTTCTGATATTTGGCACACACCATCAGTGCATGGAGAACTGCATCATCTTCCCTGGAAGACTTACCTCTAAGTTTTCAGAAATATTTGTCAAGGGGTGACAATGTTTGGTAAGGGGGACTTAGTTGAATACCATGGAACTCTGCGTATTGTATGTTGTTGGCTGCATAGCACTTTCATTTGTCTATAGATTTTCATGAAACTTTAGGAAATTGTAAGTAAGTTCGTATAAGCATGAATGGGATTGATTTTTCGAGACATCTTTCAAGGGACGCCACGTTTTGGAGAAGGGACTTAAATATAATATATTTTTGTGTATAACATGTTGTCACCTGGAGAACGCTTTCGTTTATTGATGGATTTCCAGGCATTTTAAGCTTGGATTGAATTGACATTCTGAGGTCAACGGTGATATAGCGGGGACGCATGGGGTATTGTGAGTGCGCTCACTAAGGTTCGCGAGCGTTGCTGTAAGATTCATATTGTTTATAATGCTGTAGAAAACTAGTATATTTTCTTGATTTTATAGCACTTGGACCTAGAGACACTTTAAATTAATACTCAGGTGACTGATAATGCCTATGGGCCTCTAGTTACATGTATATGTACACGTCAAAAGTCAGCCTATTTTGTTAAATGCTAAAATGCTGAGGGAAAGTGATCAAAAAGATTGAATGTTTTGAACATGTCTTGTTACATGGATTATATTTTTTGCAGGCATCGACATGGCAATTGAAGCATTTTGAATGCATCACACGATATGATCAGAAGCACAAAAGTGTTACGTTGAAAATACTGGAAGTTCTGTGCAGAAGAAAGAACACGGTGATATCATTGACTTGAGAAACATGTTGGTGCTGTTGTTTACTGCGCATGCTTCTCGTTGTACTTGCGACATTTTGTGAGCAAGTAAGAAAAACATATTTTGGAATACAAACAGAAGATCGAATGGAATTAAAAATCGTGTCATATCATTCCTATATGCTGGTTTTATCTCTCAAAATACTCTCAGTTCCATTCCAATCATATAAGCCTATACAATTTCCGAGCAATCAAACTCTTTGGATACATTCTTCAGTGCTTCTCTTGACAGCAGAAATGTCGTCAATGAAATGCGCTTATGAATGGCTCCGACGCGGTCATTTTCCACTCTTCCCCATAACATTTCCTGAGTCCAGTTCGACTTGCTCGGTCAGGGTTTTACTACACCGGAAGAAACCAAGAATGTGTTTGTTTTTCATGTGGAATATATAATTCTAATTGGACAAGAAGCAACATTACAGATATTCACAGACAATTGTCTCCAGATTGTCGCCAAGTTCAAGGACGTAATGACACAAACATTCCAATCGGATCCGGAGAGAGTTGTCAGTCTAATGAGATGCATCCCGATTCTAATTCATGTAGAGTTAACAACGAACAAGTTGTGCAAGGTGCACATGAAAGACAATCCGAAAACCATAATACAAATACATGTACACCAAATCGAGCGAACTGTCAAAACCACTCCCCATCCAATTCACAAATTAATGGTTTGAGAGAAACATTAGAACCCCTCGGGGTAGTTCTTGAGAGGCCGAGGTATCCCAGCTATTCCATTCTGGCTACCAGGATTAGTAGTTACCAGCAATGGCCGTCACACCTGACACAGGCGCCGAGAGATTTAAGCACAGCAGGCTTCTTCTACGTTGGATATGGCGACTATGTCCGTTGTTTCTTTTGCGGAGGTACATGTGTCTACTTTCACTAGTAAATTAATTTAGGTTTCTTTTCATCTTTTGTAAAGTTTTTACACACCTGCAGTTTACGATACATTGTATTCAACCATACCAAATTCCATGCAGTAATGTTTATCATAGAACATTGTATAAATTTGTATCTCGTTATATTTCAAGGTGGATTGCGGAATTGGGAATCTGGCGATGATGCTTGGGTGGAACACGCCCGATGGTTTCCGAAATGCCCTTTCCTGATTCAGAATCGTGGTCAGGATTTTGTAAGACTTGTACAGAGTGTTCAGGAAGAAGAATCAGAAGATATACCGCCACCACAGCAAACGGAACACGTGACTGACATCGAGCAACTTCCGGCTGCGCAAGAAATCCGGCAGATGGGGTATACATGGGACACGATTAAGGAAGCCTATAAAAAACTGAGCAGAAACAGAGCAGGTATACAAACAGATTTATTAGAAATTAAACGAATCCAAAAGTGCCATCAAAACATCTCTGCATGAATAAACATAGACATGTATTTGGCATTTTAAGTATATTTATATGGAACTTGATATGGTTACACATCTAATTGAATATTCCGATCTACTACGATAAACTTTGAACAATGCAAGTATTGAAGTAGACCATACTGGAGTGGAATATAAAATCAATCTTTATTGAATTGAATAAGGATCCCTCATTGAATTTTCATAGAACAAGTCATGCTTGTAGTTTATTATTTTGTATCAATTTTCAGAAGACGTGTCAACAGCTGAGTTGATCGAGGAAATCCTGGCAGGAGACGTCTCTGCATCATCATCTGAGCCAGTGTCCAGCAATAATCAGGATGCTCCTCCAGTATCTTCTGTTGATCCTCCTTTACACAACATGAATGAACTAGTAACGAGCTCTCTCTCTCTCTCTCTCTCTCTCTTCTCTCATCTTCCTCTCTCTCTCTCTCTCTCTCTCTCTCTCTCTCTCTGCACAGTTTTGGTTGTTTTTCGACGCTTATTTTGATTATTCATTCTTTGCTGTAGATGGATCATCTAATTCTGTAGCCACAGCGATTATCGATGAATTAGGAGCCATGAGCTTGAGTGGTACATATTATTTCTTCCTCTTTCCTTTAGAATTTCTTCCTCATGAGGAGAAAGCAACAAATCAAATGTAAACTTGTTGTAATATTTTCCAATGTTTAGCTAGAAACTCAATCATATTTTGGAATAAGATTAGCGATTGTCTTTGAATTTGGTTTGCAACAAATTCACTTTCACAGAATTAATAAAAGCTAGCTTGTTGAGCTAGATTGTTGCTTAAAATTAACGTATATATGATGACATATGAACATAAATGGTATTTGTTTTGTATGCATTTATCAAATCATTACATCAATCTTGCTTATTTTTGAAGAAGAAACAGAGTCACTTATGGAAGAAAATCGAAGATTGAGAGAGCAGAGACTCTGTCGGGTATGTTATAAAATGTATTTTACATTTACATGTAGCTTGTCGACTTGTTCTTACAGGTCTAAAGATTTACATATGTTGGAGAATAGATGGTTAAAAATTATTTTAATAGGGAATAATACACCAGAAAATTTTAATACGATGAAAAGTGAGAATACTATAGGATTTTGAATTTGAAAAGTTTCAAATTTACGTTACTTAGTAAAAAATATACAGTTTGAATAGAAAGATAAAATAAAACCCCTTTGGACTCAAACACGTGATTTACGGACCTGCAATCAACATATTGATTAACCGAGCTACCAAGCTAGGCAATCAGATGAGGGGATATACAAATATTGCTGATATTTATATTTTCATTTCTGTTTTGAAAGGAAGTCAGCCATTTTGATGATGTAGTATACATCTCCTTAAAGGGGCATCAACACGTTTTGGGCTGAAATTTTTTCCCCCATTTTTGAATGTTTGCAGGGCCCCCTTCAATCAGATCACCTCGTCAATTCTGTAACCGGAAAGTAGACTCGGACGTGGATCGGCGCAAGAATTGCATCAAATCGATGCATTTTTTCTCCGGAAGCGGCCATGTGGATGACGTTAAAAGGCTAGAACCGAATCCCTATAAAATGTATATTTAGAAGTTGATTATGTTGACTATATATTTAGTTTTGATACCATTAAAGTATTTTTCATTCAACTGCATAAACATGATGTATAAATTGATATCGTACTTACACTCCTACTGCCCTTTCAAAAGACGAAATTTCAAAATCATGCTTCAGTTTAAACACATTTAATATCCCAGTCAATGGGACGGAAGAATATGTACTACCGTACCTTATACTGGATTCCAAAACTTCATAAAACCCTTACAAACAAGATATATTGCTGACTCTAGTAAATGTTCCACCAAGCCCCTGTCTTTAACTCCTCACGAAAATATTGACTGCTGTCAAGGAACAACTCAGAAGTATTGTGAAAACACATATGCCAGAAGTGGTGTAAATCAAATGTGGATTCTTAAAAACTCTAAAGAACTTCTAGTGAACTTTAAAATCCCAGAACCTTTCACATATCGACAGCGTCAAAGCATGTGACTTTTCAACACTTTACACTACCATCCCGCACGATAAATTAAAGGCAAGGCTTTGTGACATTATAGACAGTTGCTTCTTTGGCGGGAATGGAGGGGGGGGGATGTTCTTGTCTGGTGATTGGCCGTTCAGGGAGTTGTTTTGTTAGGCTCCGCTCCGATTCTGCACACAAGTGCTCTGAGGTTGGTGTTGAGGCAGTGCTGGGGTTCCTCGTTGACAGTGTCTTTGTGGTTTTCGGCGGTCGGGTCTTCCGGCGGTCTGTTGGGGTTCCATTGGGCACTGGTTGTGCTCCTCTGTTAGCTGACCTATTTTTATAT
>CAJDSM010020431.1:0-10784 GCA_903981925.1 Ostrea lurida
TGGACCCCCAGCAGCGGGTGAATTGCCTAGTAAATTAAAATGCATCTAAGCAATTTTGATTAACTTCATCGTGTATTTCAGTATCGATATTGAGCAAAGACTGCGCGGTGCCAACAGGGCTCAACATTAACAATTGTCCGATTGTCCGTGTCCAGTTCAATTTGCGATCGGACAAGTCAATCTCTTTATGTACTGATCGGACAAGTAACTTGTTATTCATAAACCGCAGCAATTTTCAAATACGAAATTAAGTATAAACACTAAAACTATGATGTAAACTGATCTACATACTCGTGAAAATTGTATATAGTCAAAGCTAATTATGGACCAGACAAAGATTGGCTTTACATCAACGTTCTGTTTTGATCAATAAATAAACCTTTAAACTTTGACATTATTATATATTCATATCAATCTTGAAAATAAAGCTAACAAGAATTCCTTGTTTTGTTAAGTTTTTGTTCAGATACGGACAAGTAAAATATACATTCGGACAAGCAACATTTGGTGGCAGCTTGTCCGATGGCACTTCCTTTCGCACTTTCTTAAGCCTTTCAGTACTGTTGACCCCGTGCGGATCCGGGTTAGAATAGGTCCTCAGCATCCCCTTGCGTGTCGTAAAAGGCAAATTAATGGGGGCGGTCATTCGGATGAGCAGAGACAGGAAAAACCGAGGTCCCGTGTCACAGCAGGTGTGACATGAAAAAGATCCCTCCCTGCTCAAAGGTCCTGAGCATACCTAAAGATTGCAGCCCTTCACCGATATTGGTGACGTATCCGTATGAGTGAAATATTCTCGGTAGGACGTAAAACAATAAATAATCAATCAATACTGTTGTTCAGAATATCTTGCTTTACGGGGTTGTCCATCGAATTGTCAGTTCTACGGCATTCTGTAGAGGGTCACTCATCACGTTGTCATCTTTATTGTTATAGGGCCTGTATCTGGTCGTCCAGACCCGTGGGGATCCGGGTTAGAATAAGTCCTCGGCATCCCCTTGCGTGTCGTAAGAGGCGACTAAATGGGGCGGTCATTCGGAGGAGACCGCAAAAACCGAGGCCCCGTGTTACAGCAGGTGTGGCACAATAAAGATCCCTCCCTGCTCAAAGGCCCTGAGTGCCGAGCATAGGCCTAAATTTTGAAGCCCTTCATCGGCAATGGTGATGTCTCCATATGAGTGAAATATTCTCGAGTGTGACGTAATACAATAAATAATCAACCAATCAATCCATCGCATTGGTAAAATACTGAGAAAAATAACCAGTAACTAGAAAGCTCACAAAGGATAACCCCCGCCACCCACATATCTTTACGCTCACTCATATCTTTACGCTCACTTGAGTCACTGAAGCTTGAACAAAGAAGATATAACCCGGTCACAAATCCATGTTTGACCTTAGATCAAGGTTATACAGACGTCATGAATGTAAGTGATCCACTAATATGCCAAATATAATCCACGTTAGAAATATACCTTTGACCTTGAAGTCAAGGTCATATGGTCAAAGGTCACTTACAAGTCATAAATGTGTGCAATACATCCTCTCATATTGTTACACCCATATGCTAGATGCGGTATGCATGTGTCAAACGTAATCATAATCCAAAAAACATACACAAAATCCGAGTGTAGGGCAACACGGACCTCCGACAAAAGCGAAGGTAGGATCAGGTGCCATGGAGGAGTAAGCATCCTCTGCTGACCGGTTACACCCGCCGTGAGCCTGTAGTCGAAACAAAGTAAACGGGGTTACCCGTCGTCAAATCTAGTATGAAAATGACAGTCTAACAAAGGGTATCAAACAAATCAGTCAACATATGATTTAGTGATAAGAACAAAGAATTTGTGGCCTAGTCACGAATTAACACACGCAGAAGGACAGACAAATAGAGTACATGACACATCGTCGCATGTTGATGCATCCATGTGCCAAATACAGGATGCCTATGGCAAAGAAGTTATGACCCGGACACGCATTCATGTTAAAAACTGATCTCGAGGTCAAAGGTCACACAGAGGTCATCAATATACGCGACACATCGTCTCTTAGTGATAAACCCATATGCCAAATATGGTATGCCTACCTCAAAAAGTGATGAACCGGACACGATTCTGCACAGACAGACGGACAAAGTGATTCCTATATCCCCCCCCCCCCCAACTTGTTTACGGGGGTATAATATTACCCATACACTCGCTAACTTAAAGGACACATGACACAAAAAATATTTAGTCTTTATTCACTGTCTATATCACCCTTAAGACAATTCGCACACTGAATCTGTTAAATAAGCATCTGATAACATGGCACAGCTGGAAATAGTAGTTTATCGAAGCAGTTCTCGAGCAATGCCGACAATTAATGAGATAAGGTCAAGCTGTGTGTTATAGCTCAGATGAGCTTCTTGCAAATTCTCACTACAATGGAAGGAGACTTTTCTGACAGACTTTCCCTTACACCAGAAGACATTAGACCCTCTAAATCTGAGCTTTTAATAAACACTTACACTGTACACATATGGCAGATTCAGGCAGTGATTTGGGGAAATGCAGCAGGTGAATGGGTATTTGCAGAGAGAGTTTCATGATCATTTTCCATCATACATAGCATTTTTAATATTGATATTTATTTATTGTAAAATATGCATATAAAAATTATGTTATAAATAAAACTTTATACATCATGCACTAGGATTTAGAATAATAGATGAGGATAGTCGATTCCCATTCCACATAAAAAGTATAAATTTATTTATTATAATGTCAATATAAAGAAATAAAAAAAAAAATTGTACATTAATATTTGTAATTAATTTTATTTAAAACATCATGGCATATTTTAACCATTTATCTATGTAAATTAACATATTGTCAAATATATAATGCATTAATTAAGCAATGAATTATTAATTTATTGAAAGATATGTCTCATAACTGCAACGGGTGGTGCATCAAATTGAATAACGCGTGTTTCTTTTTCACTATTTTTCTCTTACCTTGCCCCCCCCCCCCCCCCCTCTTTTTTTAACAATAAGTCTTACTGCCAGTGGGGACATCCTTATATCCACAATGTCCATATTTCCCCTCCTGGCAGCACTACGAAGGACAGACCCCTTCAGATAGTCTGACATTTGCATTTAACATAAATTTATAGAAATATCATAAAACATATTTATAATAAAAGTGACATTTAGTCTTTTATAAGTCTCACATTTGTACATTAGGTTTGTCTTTAGAAAATTTAAAATGGCATTAATGTTCTTTTTATTTTCATATCTAATAAGCTGCATCATTATTCATATATATAAAAGCTATGTAAATAATAAGTTATTTAGCAGTTTTACTTTCTACATGGAAAAATCCAAATACAATATTTTTCCATTTTATATTGAATTTTACATATTTCTAAATTCTTCCATATCAGTTGTACGTTTCTACACTCAATTAAAGATTAAATATTTTGTATCTTCGGGTGTTTGACAAGAAGGACATTGGTTTGAAACAATCTCATTCCATTTGTGAACAGATTTATTATCATTGACAAGATTTTGTAAGAGTTTGTAATTAAACTCTGTTAATTGCTTATCTTTGATTTTAGTAATTTTTGACTTATAAAATTTAGTTGTTTTTTTTTAACCCCAAGCCTTTGTTGCTTTTATAATACACTACACCATGATTATTTTTCTCATGCTTGATGAAGTTGAACATTCGTCTTGGGTAGGCCACTCAACATTTAACTGCACATGAGGATTAGGACAACCTAATTCAGCTAACCTGGGTGGATATAACGAAAATATTGATCTGGCATAAAGTGTTTCCACAATATTTACTGTATTTTGTTAATTCAAGGTATCTCTACGGCAGTAATTAAAAGGACAAACTTTTGTCCACTTTGAAGAGCTTGAACAATTATAAACACCACAATACATGTACACGTGTACGGCATCCTTACAAATTGTGAATAAATCTTTAGACACAAAAAATATTACTGTACAAGTTCTTTATTTAGAATTAGCACTTAACTCATTATTTGCAATTAAGGAAACTATTTGTTTTTGATCAATGATAAGAGATTTACGTTATCTCTTTGGTTGAAACATTTAGCATCTCAGTGCTGTTGTCTGATCTCTGACGTCACTCCGACTGGTTCCGATCTCTGTGGTTTGAAATATGCATATTGAGGTCAAGCTTCTTATCAGCACAGTGGTACACTCTAGCTGTGAAACTGACCCTTATCTAACAGATTCAGTGTGAAAATCTGATTAAGGATAAATAACAGGGAATGAAGACAAAATATTTTTTGTGTCATGTGTCCTTTAAGAAAATGTATTTGTGAAACATGATGTATTTGTAAAACATAAATGCCCCCGTTAATGGTAAATTCTGATGAGAGAAAAAGTTTCGCAGCAGAGTTAAGGTTGCACGTAAAGGGGCTATCCTAATATATACACAGTAATGAAAAAACACAAGAAAAAACGGGAACACTTGCAATATCCTGTAACGGAAAAATCAATGGTTTTAAATGTACGGAAGATTAGATTGATTATTTGTTTTTCTCCCGTCGAGAATATTTCACTCATTTTGAGACGTCACCATTGCCGGTGAAGGGCTGCAAATTTAGACCTATGCTTAGCACTCATGGCTTTTAGCAGTGAGGGTTCTTTAGCGTGCCACACCTTCTGCGACAACGGGACCTCCGTTTTAAGTTCATATCCGAAAGACCCGTGATTCTCACTTCTAATTGCCGAGCTCTTGGCGAAGGAGCAATCACTACCTATTGATTAGAACTTCACAGAATCTTGCAGTAAACGGTATTGTAGGTCTTGTTATTCTGATTTTGTAACGAGTCGTATATTTTCAATTTGAGGTCACAGGGGTCTTGCCATGTTGTTATCCAATGAATGTCTACTAATGAATGGTAATGGCATGTACATGTATTGGTATGGTCTGTAAAGATGACGATTGCAGTTTATTTCGCTTAAGCACTTTAATTTTCACAGGCCGCATGGATTCAACATGTATTGCAGGGCATTCCTCTTTGATTAAAGAAAGAACTGTACAGATAACATTTTCACCAGTGTGAGACCGACTTTACCCATGTGAGACAGCCATGTGAGATTTTTCGATCTCACACTGCTGCGACGTCATTTCATTGTGACGTCATATATTTCCTATGATTTACTTACACGGTGAAGCAAAACTTTTATATTGTTTCGTTTAAATTTCAATTCATATAGCTTTCTTGCGGACAGTCTTGAGTTTTTTTTAGTTTACACTTACAGTGTAAACCATTTCGGGTATGATCTTTCCCAGTCTAATTAGTTTTTGTTTTACAGTTCAAATAAAGATATTGATAATTGTAAATTTCATAAAAGCTCCCGATTTTACGCACTAATCAGTGAATAAAATGTGAGAAAAATAATCCTTCATTATTTACTCGTGTGGATAGGGAAATTACACCTCGGGAACAAGAATCGCTGTCTAGGACTCGGCAAAGCCTCGTCCTAGACTGCAAATCTTGTCCCCTCGGTGGAATTTCCCTATCCCACACGGTCACGGTCCACGAGTCCGAAGGCCCACTAGTCCGAAGTTCACCAGTCCGAAATTGGGTCGAAATACGCAAAATGTTACATGAATAAATAATATACATTTGTACTAGTCACCCATTCTCAATATAAGGGATCAAACTATGTCGCCTCATTATTACTGAATGGAAACGCCCCCGATGATATTTTAACAATAACGTTATGAATAGGTATACATGATTGAAAAAAAAACACAAAAGTATTAGCTTGGAAAGATATTTAACTAGTTCAAATTCAAAGATAGTAGCGAATTTGAAATGTACGTTACTGTCGCCGAGTAATACTTTCTGTCAATCATATCTATAAAATCCCCATTGATGAATTTTGGATTTAAATTTCCCGATAAAACAAACCATAATATTGTATAGATGCCATTGCTCATCATTTTTATATGTCCTTGCGATAATAAATAATTTATCTTGTATAATGTACCTGTCGCATATTATACGTTCGCACAGTTTTTGAATAATCGCAACGATCAGCGACCCGACTAGTCGTTTCCAGTCGGCACATTAATGTACTAATTAAAGCATGTCTGAATCTTTATATAATTTCGTTTAATTAAATAAAACAAATTATTCTTAAATCAAGCAATTCTTTTTGAAATTATTAACTGAAAATGGATAGTCCGTAGCGTTAGATAGAGAGAAATGTACGTTACACTAGTTAACTCTTATTCAATATGCCATAGAAATATCTAACCCCCTGAGTTATGGACCTGTGCATCTCGGCAAATAAAAACCAAAGCTGTGTTATCATTTTAAATACTTCTCTTTCAGTAAATAAAAATCATGGTAAAAATGTACGTTACCGAAATGTACGTTACTAAAAAATCCGAAACTGTGATATACGTATTTGTTATATATTTACAAATTTCAAAAGTTACACGAGGGAAGATTTTGAAGGTCAAATGACGATTTCGCGTTAGAAGTGAACGAAGACTAGAATTTCACCTGTATACAATTGGTATATCGGGCTTTCATCTGCAATTAATTTTGAATCTCCAATTGGTTTAGAATATAAAACATGTGTGATGAACTTCATGAGCAATCCACGTGGAAGTATGAGCTAGTGTACTGCATTCGAACATGTGATAATGACGCAATATCGATTTAAAGAAATGAAATGTACGTTATGTATAGTAACGTACATTTCCAGCTCATATGTAAGAAATACTTTGTGGAAACAAATACCAAACGTTATATTAGAATTGTCTTCATGATATTACCGATTATAAAAAAAAAACATTTCAAGCACATTGCTATGTCAAATGACTGATTGTAAACATTGGGTAAATGTTTTAAATACGTGATTTTATATTACTTATTTCTTTCACATTTTTATTATAATAAATCTTATAATATAACCTACGTAATCATTTCATATTACTATGTATATATAATAAAGTGTTTATTGAAAAATAATTTGCAATACAATATTTCAAAAACCCAGTATATCCATAACGGTAACGTACATTCAAGAATTGATATGTACAAATGATTCCATTTTCGGATCATTTGTTTATATGATTACTCCAAAGTTACTTTGATGTGTGGGTTTACTTTAACACGGTATATAACGGTTGCAAACGGAATGATGTGGACCGGGGGGGGGGGGGGGGGGTACATGTAATTCAAAATAAATTATGATGAATATTTTGCAAGAGATCTTTTTTAAAATGATTTCAAAACAATATTTACAGATCATGGCTAAAAGTCGGGCTGAAATCCAAAAAGCCTATAGGGAAAGAAAAAAACAGAAGGAAGGAGAATATTTAGTAAAAGAACGACAAAGGCGAATGAAATATCATAAACCAAGCAGCGAACTAACACGGAGAGAGAGAATCAGAAGGAACGAAAAGAACAGAAAAATTCTGCAAGAGTGGCGCCAAAAGAAAAAAAATGAAAACGAGACACAAGATCAGGTAGATTATGGAGGTGATAACGAGGTACTAGATGCATCTACTACTTCAAGTGGCTATGACTCTGCATCATCTTTTCTTAGAGTTCGCATGCAATTTCCCAACAGACGAAAAAATGCTTCGAGAATAAGAGTAAGTAGAGCTCTGTCTAAATTACATAGAGAGATAAAAACACTAAGGGTAGAAAATGTCAGCTTGACAAGAAAAACAAAAACTTTGCAAAAGCGTGTTGAAAGGCTGAGAATGAGGACAAAAACAAATTCACCAAGAAGTAAAGCTAATCGATTGATAAAAGAGATCGGCCTTTCTAAAGAGCAAACATTGAGTGTACATTGAGTGTAAGAAAACATCAAATAATCCGAAATGCTCTCATCGACGAGGTCCGCGCTGCTCATAAGGAAATTAAAGGAAAAAGAAAAGGGGATGTTCAGACACTGAGCAACATCATATCGGGACAAATAATCCGAAAATATCGAGCAAAGAAATGGCTAAGTTCTGAGACTGGTATCGGAAGGGGAAATCTGAAAGGTGTGCAGGGAAGCAAATTTGGGTCGAAAATGGTTCACAGGAGGAGACGGGCACGACAGATGTACGCAAGAGAAGTGCAGATTTTTTTTAGAACGGGATGATAACAGCAGGTGTATGCCAGGAAAAGGAGATGTGAAAAAATCGGACAACATTANATTTTTTAGAACGCGATGATAACAGCAGGTGTATGCCAGGGAAAGGAGATGTGAAAAAATCGGACAACATTAAAAAACAGACAAGAATACTTACGTACTACATGGCAAATTTGCACATGAAATTTACAGCAGAGTGTCCCACAATTAAACTGTCAAGAGCCACATTGTGTCGCATGCGTCCGAATCATATCTTAACAACCAGTTTCATCAGTAGAAGTACATGCTTGTGCACAAAACACCAGAACATGGCACTTTTACTTAAAGCATTACGGAGACAAGAAATTGACGTCCCAGCCAATCCAGAAACATTTGCAAAGGAGGGAATATCCGAAGAAGAACTGGGAACCAAATTGAATGACAAAGTTGTATTTTCACAATGGAAAAGAATTGAAATAACAGAGAAAGAAAAGAAAAAATTTGTAACACGCATTGTTGAAGCTGAAAAAGACAAAGAGGAATTTATTCAGTTCTTCTTGAAACAATTTGAAGATTTCAAATCACATGTTGAGAGAGTACACAAGCAATATGAAGAAATCAAAAGGCTGAAAGAGAACCTGCCAAGAAAACATCTCGTAGTGCAAATGGATTTTGCCGAAAATTATTCTTGCAAAAGTGTTGAGGAAATCCAGTCTGCATATTGGAACCAAACATGTGTACCACTCCACCCTGTTGTTGCATATTACAGAAGTGACGAAGGGGAACTCCAGCACAAGAGCTTTGTGGTTGTGTCTGACGAACTGTCACATTCATCCAGTACTGTGCATGCTATTATTGATGCAATCATTCCTAAACTGAAACAGTTGTCTCCAGATGCAGAATACATTCATTATTGGACAGATGGACCAACTAGTCAGTATAGAAATCGTCAAAGTTTCTTTACCATTGCTAACCACCAGGATATTTATGATATAAAAGCTAGGTGGAACTACTTCGAGGTAGGCCACGGAAAAGGGCCATGTGATGGGCTGGGCGGAACGACAAAAAGAATGGCGGTCGAAGCTGTGAGATGCCAAAAAGCAGTCATTCAGCATGCAAAAGATTTCTATCAGTGGGCATGCAATTCTAACATGAAAGGGGTATCGTTCTTATTTGTATCAAGCGAAGAATGCAGCCGAATGGATGAATCATTAAAATTGCGAAATGTAAAAGCGGTTAAGGGTACCTTCAAACTACATACAGTTGCTGGTGCAGGTAATGCAGCAGTATTCGTTAGGGACACGAGCTGCTATTGCAACATCTGTATAGAAGGGAATGTCTGTGAGGGGTGGAGAAAAGAATTTCATGTCAGCAGAGCAACGAACGTGACGAGGTCAGTCTAACAGATGAGAATTTGAATGATGAACCCCAAAAAGATGTACAGAAAGGAAATTATGTGGTAGCAACAAAGTTATAAATTTGTTACATCGGAAAGGTTATTGATATCGATGATAATGACGGAGAAATCGAGGTATCATTCATGGAAAATAAAAAAGATAAGTTTCAATGGCCGAGGCATGAGGATGTCTTGTGGGTTCCAGCCCGAGATATATTGTTCGTTGTTGCCGAGCCCCTTCCTATAGGGAGAACCAAAAGAATGTATGAACTTCAGGAGCAAGACAAAGACAAAGTTATCGGACTTCTTCGTTAAGACTTTCGAAATGTACGTTATCAAACAAAAGAATTTAGATAAGAAATACCATGATGTATTGCGATTTTCATATTGATTTCTTAGTGATGTTTAGAAATGTTTCATCACATTGATTTTCATTCGTTTACAGTTGATTTATTGATGTTTATTTGTGTTTTATTGAAAGTTGGAAATGTACGTTACCATATCATGTTTCACGTTTTTAGTTTATTCGTCAGTGTTTATGGTACTTTTGAGCACGTTTCCGTTTATCAAAATAGTGCTGTAAAATATACTGAAACAAAAATGATAGATTTTTTCAGTTTTTCCTACTGGTAAAATTCATGAAATGTACGTTACATTTATATCAGGTATGTAAATTGACAATATATATGTAAAATATATCGATAATTAACAAAGAGAAGTCATTTATGTAAAGTTTAATTAGTAGGAATTAAAAAAAAGACGGAAATATTCCAAACTAATCCATACAAACAGGATAAAAAGAATCGAAAAAGGTGCCATATTGAAAATGCAGTTCTTTTCACCTGGACGAAAATTCTCCTATTATTTTAAGAGGGGAAAAAACTTTTTAAAGTTTACATTCAGAAAGATAATTTTGCTTGAATTCGCTTGTATATTCATTGATGTTAAACCGCAATATGAAAATATACTTTTCTTCAATAACTTTGTTAATTGTAGACCAATATTGTTAATGCATTGACAGTAACGTACATTTTCCGTGCAAATTTGAAATAAAATTTTCCTCATTTTCAACACTTTGTCATTATTTCATTCATTGAGATTTGATAAAAAGAAAAATTGGCCCAGTATCTGTAGATATTTTATTTTCATTCCACATATTAGTAACGTTAATTCTTCAAACTTTTATTTTTTACAATTCATTTTGGTGTTTGAGCTCTTATATTGAGANGGCCTCCGTTAGAAATTTCTTCTCATGTAGAAGCTTTCGAATGAATTCTGCCT
>CAJDSM010020432.1:0-31150 GCA_903981925.1 Ostrea lurida
AAAAAAAAAAGGGGGGGGGGGGGTCACACTAGTACATGCATAATAAAGCACAATTTTTGGTGGGTTTTTTTTTTTAATAGAATACAGCAAAATAGTACTTTATATGAATGATGTTTGAATTAACTGCTCAAAAAGGAACTTTCCAGAAATATTGCTTTGACAGTGGTGTTCACAAGATATTTTTTTAAAGCAATAATCAATAGTGACCTTGACCTTTGATCACTGACTTTGAAAATCAATAGGCTTTTATCTGAGGGAGGTTTGATGATTGCCTTTGCTTGTATAATCCTCGCAAGATTTTGAGTCAAAAGTCAACAGCGACCTTGACCTGTGATCATTGACCTTGAAAATCAATATTGGTCCATCCTCTCTCCATGGGCAACATTTCTGGTAGGTTTGATGATTCTCTGATGAATGCTGTGTTTCTACATTGTTCACAAGATTTTTAGGTAGTACATGTATTCAATAGTGACCTAAGTTAACTTCTGACCCGTGATGTTGAAAATCAACATGGTTCATCCTCCCTCCATAGGTAACATTTATGGAAGTTTAGTGATCCTCTTATGAATGCTATTGTTTCTATTGTGTTCACAAAATTTTAAGCAATATAGTCATTAGTGATCTTGACCTTTGACCCCTGATCTTGAATATCCATAGGGTACATCCTCTCTAAATGGGGAACATGTGTGGAAGGTTTGATGATCATCTGATGAATGCCATTTCTCCAACCATGTTTACAAGATTTTGAGACAATGATGAGTGACCTTTGACCCCTGACCTTGAAAATCAATAAGTGTTTTATCCTCTCTTCATGGAACAACACTTGTGGAAGGTTTGATGATCCTCTGATTGAATGCTCTTGCTTTTTTCACAAAGTCTCCCCCCCCCACACACACACACAGGTCACATGGACTCACGGCAGCGATTCTATATCCTCTCCACAACTAGTTGCAAGGGGGAAAAAATTAAAAAAATTATAATACTCTCCAAAACTTTCATGTAAGTCGTGCAAACATTTTTTTAGTTACCCCCCCCCCTTTTTTTTAGTTCTATAACTTGGAAACGGAAAATTGGAAATTTTCAAAAATCGAAAGGGACTTATCTCTATAGAGAAATACACTTACCTTAAGTTTAAATCTGATTAGCAGTTTTCAGTTATTGTGCGAAAACTGAAAGACACCCTTTTTCATGAAAAAAAGTTCAGTATATCTCTGAAACTTAAAATCAGAAACTTTCAAAAATCGAAAGGAAGCTTACCTCTATGGATATTTGCACTGTTCTAAAGTTTCATATTAATTGGTAAAAGCTAGTCCTTTTGAGTTATATTGCGCGAAAACTGTGATGGACAAGCTGATTATTGTAGGGCTCCCGTGGATACTCGGCGGAACTCTAACAAGATCAACTAATTCAATATATGGATGTCATCAGTATGAACAAGATTATGGATCTCAAAGTCATAATTCAATATCAAATATAATATCACTGATATTAAC
The DNA here is from genome assembly GCA_903981925.1 of Ostrea lurida. Lineage (NCBI taxonomy): Eukaryota > Metazoa > Mollusca > Bivalvia > Ostreida > Ostreidae > Ostrea > Ostrea lurida. The sequence goes on from CAJDSM010020432.1 coordinate 1,494, forward strand.
CTGAAGAATTTACTAAGACTAAAAGTGGCATGCATAATTCAGATGAAAGTCAACATGATCCATGGTTTCATATCGAAATGAAATTGTTGATATCAATGAGACAATAAACCTCCAGATGATACAATATCGACAAAAAAACCCCTATAATCCTGATTCCATATCAATACATTATCGACTATACAAACCATTATATTAGGATAACTTACAGTTTCAGTACAATACCCAGTATTGTTAAAATAGTTGATATTGTACTTAGATATTGCTGATATCATTGATATCGCATCTATATCATGTCTAAATGGCCCTTTGGTGCGGGAACGGAGCACTTTAGCCTGGGAGTGGATGGAACAAATTATGATTTAAACAAAATGATTTGGTATGGGACAGTTCATATGGTGTATTTAAGTACGCTTCAGGATCTGTATCTCTAATAGGGATTATACTTTTGATACAGAAACTGCAGGTCTAAACTGCAGGTCTCAACTTTCATGATTATCATGATTTAAAAATTTATATGTGTATTGAAAAATACAGATCTATGATTGCATTACTCACTGTATCTGTAATATTGTGTATAATATGTATATATATTAAAAAAAAAAAAAAAAAAAAAAAAAAAAAAAAAAATATACATATATATATCAAGCATTCTGCATATGAGTGAGTGGAGAAAACTGTGCAAAGTTTAGTGTACTTGCACATTTCTTTTCACACATATACAAGTGCACTTCACACATACTCAAGTTTCATTAAAAATGTGTAAACCTTTCAAGAAATCATCTAAGTGCAAAATCTTATCAGAATCACTCTCATTCAAAAAGGACAAATGTTATGACTTTCACAAAACTAAACAGGACCAGTGTTTAACAAAAGTTCGTTATCAGAAGACATTAACATAGCTCGCCGGGAAGCATGACTCTATCTAATATCCCCTTTTAATTAAAAGGGTTAGTTTTTGGAACTATGGTTCAAAATTTTGATGCCAACATGAAAGACCAGAGCCATCTGAATATGAAGATTAAAATTCCTATACCCTTTGTTTCATGTCAAAGTTCAAGGTCAATAGTTTTGGTACCAAATGAAATGTCTTGCAAAGAAACATGTCTATATTTGAAATATCAAAGTCTTATCCCTCTTGATTCAAAAGATATAACCTATATTAAAGTTTTTGAAAAGTAGATCAAAGTCCATAGTAAAAAGGTCTTGGTACCAAAAGAAAAGTCTCTTCATGAAGCATCTCTATGTGAAATATCAAAGCCCCGATTCCCCCTCGGTTCAAAAGATACAGCCCATATCAAAGTTTTTGAAAAGTAAGTCAAAGTCCAAGGTCATTATGTCAAAAGTCTTGGTACCAAAAGAAAGTGTTTTAAGATCGAGTCATATCAAAGCCCTAGCTATTCTTCTTGGTTCAAAAGATAGTACGTAATACCCAGGTTAAAGTTTTTCCTCAATTAAAGTGTGACGAAGACACAGGGTCATGACAATAACTCTCTGGACAGCCATCCCGGCAAGCTAAAATGCACTACAGTGATTCAGTTGATAAAAAATTCCCTTCACCAATCAATTTTGTGTATGTCAGAAAATATCAATCATATATCTTGCAATGTCCACAGAAAAATTACTTGAATCTAGTATATTGAATAAAAATGTTGGAAGTCTACAAATGTTGAAATCATATTTAAAATAATCCTTTAGATGAAGTTTCATTAAAAGGAGAAATGACCAAAAAAAATCTCATTCAAAGACAGTTTTCGAGAAAAAAGTTTAAGAAAATGAGGACATGAATCTTATTGGAATTGTTGTAATATTTTTCAGTCCAACATACACAAAGCAAAACACCCAGAAATATGAGAAATGTCAAAGTATACAGTCTCAGAGTGATGAAACATAAAAATTTCTCATCAACCTACAAGAAGTCGGGAAATGTTAGCCGTCCGTGGCAATCGGGTGCGGCATTTTAAGGAAAATTCCTTCTGCAAAGTACATTTTCATGAATGTTTAATGATGTTAATTGATAGCTGAAATAAACTATGAAGGATATAGACAGACAGAATAAAATTATATTGCCTTTAATCATTACTAAGATCTGATATTTCAGTAATAGTCTTACAGTTACACAACGTAGGTTCTGTCTATTGAAAGCATGATGCTTAAAAAATGACAAAGTTCAGCTATGTGAATTTTTCAACCAATGTTGGCTTACTATCAAAAAGGTACATGTACATCTTTATTGTAGCCATAAAAACTGTACAAAGTTTGAGGAATGACAAGTAAAAGGTATGAGAGGAGATGGTTACACAAAGTAGGTACCCTATTCAAGGATTCCCGCTCACCATTCACCATACTATAGCCCGGTTGCATGTAGTGCAACCCGGTCAAAAATGTTTATTTGTTACACAACACAATGATGCATGATGGCGGATGCAGACCAGCTGCAACATAAGCCTCCCTTACTCATCTATTTTTGACAAAATTGGCCCAAGAACCAGATATATAGCCCATGCAATCAATTATGATGATAACAGGTTTAAATTTTACTAAAAATGCTTTGATTACAATAACTACCCCATAACATCTAAACAAAAACCATGTTATTAATACATATGGGCAAGAATTCACTCCAGAGTTTTTCATGTCAATGTTATAAACACACCTAATATAAAACATGCAGGCCTGAATTTCTCGAAACAATTCTTCAATCAAAACTTCGACTGAGATTTTGCTCAAATTTTGACTAATGATATTTTGATAATATTTTGTCTGATGTACAAATTGGTTTAAATATATTGTCTTTGCTATAGACTTGCCATTCATTTCATCACAAAATTGACTGTTTATCAATATTTCTCATTCACGAGTCAGTTATTGAAAGTTGGAACTAGGCTCAAGAAGATAGATTTATAATTATGGGTCCATTAAATTAATATATAAAGCACCCTTAGGCCTTAGTGTATAACACGCACCTCCAAAGTTATGTTAATTAATTTTGGGCCATATTATATGAGTATCTGGTTTGGGTCAGATTACGCTTTATAATCCGCAAAGCGGATTATAAAAAAGCGTAAGAGAATAGGTGTTTGATCAGCTGAAGTTGGAAGACCTCAAGCAAGAAACAGATTTGAAAACCTTTGATTTGAATTTTGGATAAACATTTAGCCAAAGATGACTTGCAGATAGCTTAGAGAAATTTGAATTTTGAAGACTTTAAAAGGGCTGATGGACAGTCTATTAATGAATACATATCCATTTGTTAGATGCCAAATACAGAAAAATCGAAAAGAAAACATGATGAAATTATCTTCCTGAGATTTTAGCTTTCAAAATTACTCAGAAGATCATTGATAAGCAAAAGAAGAAAGAATGATTGCGATGTCCTAACGGGAATGAATTTTGAGAATAAAGAAACGCTCTATGAGGAAGCTAAGAAATCTCTGAAAAAATTTAAAGGCGAAACTTGTGCAAATGCACCCATTACACCTGTATCCATTAAACTCGAACCAGCTTTCCTGGTAGAGAATGAGGAAGCACTGATGGCTGCTGGATATGTGAGAATGCCAATGAAGGGTTACAAATCCAACATAGAACAGTCACGGGGAAAAGGATTTCAGAGTCACTGGTATTAAGCCGATGCCCGAACTGCAATTACGACCCAATTATGACCCCAGACGAAAGTACGTCGAATATATTTGCCGCTTTTTATCATAACGGATAAATAGACTTAAACTGTTAAATTATTCAAACGGAAAATCTTATTCATAAGTATCAGTTATCGTCTCATTCAGATGTATTACGTTCTGTTTAATCCCTTGTTAACGTATGGGAAAAAAACAAAATTGAATGCGTGTAAACTGCAGAATTCCCAGATGAGTGGTAACGCGGCAATACGGCATACCCGTAACTTTGCAAACACATTTGGTTCGCTTACAAAAGGTTACATATTTCATTAATCATGCCCGACTTTTTGCAAATTTACATATCAGTAACTTTTATTATATTTAATATTTCAAATAAACAAACTCATATAAATATACCAACTTCAAAGCGTAGATGGAAAAGAGGATACATGGGACGGTTATCATGCCTGACGTCACGCCTCAGCATATTTGCATGCTCCGAAACTGATGCAACAGTAGAAACAATAAAAGCAAACAATGCATGTTGAAGTTCTTGATGCCTTCAATAAGAAAAAATCTTTAGCCATTTTTCATTTAATATGAAAACAAAACAACAAGTAAAAGTTAATTCAACGCATAATTATCTATCTATAAATTGCGCTGATGTCACCGAAAGAACATTCTAGGAAACTCCGTACGCGCAATTCAATGCAAGCTCGAACATCATTATGAATGGTAAACTGGGTGTCGCCGGCTAAGATTGGAAGACATAATACATGTCTAACTACCACCCGGGGTGGGGTAATAGATATAATTGACATCATAATATCTTTAATTTACTAGATGGAATAAATGTGTAATATGAATATGAGCAATTTTCCCCGGATTTGCAAAAAAAACCTTACTTTTGCCAATATTATGGACAACAACTTATATTCATTAACAGTCACCAATACAAGTAGTATATGCAGTAAAGTGGTATTTTTTTATTTTATTATATATATTTGAATATATTAGTAGTGTTGTTGAAAAGTTAAATATGCCATGTTCGCCTGCGTTTGCCATAAAATACAAAAATATATTTACTGCATGGACAAAACTATATAAGAACACGTCCACAATACATGTATTGTGATACATTGTGATAGTATGTTTAAAAAATTGAATAATTTATGAGGTTTTTGAAAATCTCAAGTACATCTTACTCCGAAATATAAGATGAGATCCCCCCTTCCAGGAATCTTACATTCATATAGAGATGAGTCCATTTATTCGAAAGATTATCTTAACTATGACTTTGAAATATTCATATGAAAGAAAAACCCAAGTTTTAAACTCTTTTAATTACTTTTAGCGTTACAGCAACATAAATCTTACCAGAGACTGCAGGCAAATTTTTAGGAAAATATTCTACATGTGCAACAATGGCTTCGTCGCATATGTGCCGGAAGGAGCAGGGATGGAAGCAGGGGGAGGGGAGGGCAGTGGCAGGGGGGAGGGGACGGGGAGAGGGTACGACGAGGACAGAGAGGCCGGTTTACGAAAGTAGGCCAGGGGACAGCGGAAGAAAGGCGTGGGGGGCCCCGCGCGGGAAGAGGGGCGTGCAGGGGAGGCAGCGAGAGGCCAGTGGGCGGGGTGTCAGAGAGGGGCGACGGTCTACAAAATCCAAAAGCACGCAGGGGGAGAGGCCGCGAATAGACCGGGGGCCCGGGGAGGGGGTTCCACTATGTGTGGGGCTGCGGGGGGGGGGGGGGTCGGGCCAGGGGCGAGTGCCGATGGAGGAGTACCGGGCAAGAAGGGCAGGGCTCTGTGGAAAGCGCTTGGTCGGGGGGGGTGCGGTGGGGGGGTGGGGCAAAAGTATGTTTTCCCCCCCCCCCCTTTTTTCTCAAGTAACTTTTTTCGCCATAAAAACAACACAATTTAAAGTGTGCCACCCTCCCACTTTCAGTATTTATAGACTTTGCCCCCCCACCCCCCCCACTTTTTTCTGCACATAATTTAGAAGTGTGCCCCCCCCCCCCACCCCCCCCCCCCCCACTTTCAGTTAATTTATAGAGTTTGCCCCCTACTTTCAGTTTCAAATCATCTTGTTTTTTTTTTTTTTGCCCCCCCCCCCCCCCCCACTTTCTGTTTGCGTTTTTTTAGTTGCCCCCCCCCCCCCCCCCCCCCCCCCTCTTTCAAATCCATCCTACGCGCCTTCTCGTATTATATGTATTTATTATCATTATATCTCTATCTTGTTAAATGAGACTTCATCCCTCCTACTATGTTGTTTTTTTTGATATATTTACAATGTAATATAATAATTGTTATATGTGTATCATCCATTGTTCGTGAGCTAACGAAAAATGGCCTTTATGAAATGAAATAATCCTTAACGGTTACACTAGGCATAATTTAGAAATTATTGGACGATCCATAGTATTACCTTGAAATGAATTTGTATAAATTTTTCTTGCTGCATTTAATTGAAATTTTTCTGATACATCTCCCATGCTTCTGAGGCGTATTTATTTGATTAATGAAGAAAACATTTCAACCCCTCCCTAAAACAGTGAAAGGGCTAGAGCCACGAAAGGTCAAAATTGGCCTAGCATTTTCATGAAAAATTAACTGAAAGTTAATAAACAAATATTGCATGAATTGTTATCAATACATATTGTAGTAAATGTATCCACATCAAAATGTTAAATCTGTGACGTCATAACTGAGTTGTACACGTCACAGCATATGACATTTGACGTTTTGTCTTTAAAAAAGTCAAATTTTGAAACTTTGACTCAAATTTTCAGTTTGGCCACATCTACCGAACAAAACGAAACTTCTGACATTGATAAAGAAATGAAAACTGTACTAATAAATGTTGGATTTATTTTGTTCGATAAATGTGGCCATAGAGAAATTTCTTATTTTAGGTCTTTGACAAGCATGATTTATACACTGAATGATGATAGATTTTCATTTCCAAAAGAGCAAACGTGTTCATATAAACATTAAGAAATGTTAGATTATAGATAGATAGATAGATATTTATTGGCACAACACAATTAAATAATTGGCAAAGGGCCAACATGTCAAGAATGTATATTCCAAATATATCATGCCTTAGCAAAAGCTAGTATTTAAAGTAGGGGTAAGTAAGCTGACGTCATGACTGGATGAAGTGCTCATTTAGGGGATTTATACTGTTTTTCATTCCATATTTGATCATGTATGTTTAATTGTTATGATAAAATTAAAGCTCATCCATCAGACTCATAGTTGATATATGACCATTCCAATTTTCCTGTTCCACTTATTCTATTGTCATCTAGATCACACACTAAACCAGAGGATCACCATATTTGTTAACTGAATCATTACGTGGTAGCCGTCACTCCATTTTGTAAACATAAACACAGGCTAGAATCTGATTGCCTAGCTTTTGTTTCCGTCAAGAGTGATAACTCGCATTGTCTGTTAGATGACAATTCAGTCGCGACTAAATCTGCCAAGGGGGAGATGAGAGTAAGCGAATCGGCTTGCGAAGATGATGTGCTATAGGCTAGATCTATTTACTAAATCAATATATTTACGATGATTCATAAATCAAATAACCCCCGAAAGTCTATTGACATATAAAAATCTGTACCACTGGTATAGCCCAAATGACCCTGGCACTTGGTCCTGACACTTTGTCAATAGTTGTACCTCTGGTCCTATACACTTGGTACCTTTGACCAAACGTCGTACACTTGGTCCTGACCACTTGAACCCTATGCCTATCGACCTACCCCCGTATCCCTTAACTCTGCCAGTTGGCTTACCCAGTGTACCTAGCCTCTGGGTTTGGTCACCTGGTCCACCGCGACCAAGAGGTCTTTTGTCCGTAGGTGTCTCCACTTCACTTTGTCACCGGGGTACAAACTTATTTCAGTTTATTTTGCAGAGTGATAAAGTTACAGTGGCTAAACCAACGGACGCAACCTATATCTTGAGACTTATTCAGCCCCTTACGTGAATACCTTATTCAGCTATTCACCAAACCCTAGAGCTTCTTATTTTATTATATAACTTACTTTGCTCTGACTCGTCGACTTTGACTGTACTCAAGAGTGACGTTTCCGCAGCTTGCAGCCGTATTTATACTACCCGGGCGACTTAGACTCGTCCAACCCAGGGGTAGTCAGGTCAAATAGAACTTCTGTGCCCGATTTCAATTCATTAGCACCAAACCTGATTCATTACAATATGTTAAGAGTCGAAACTTTCTGTTCCATTGCAACTCCAGTAACACGAGCTTGCTCTTGGCAATGAATCTTAATATACCAAATCAGGTAATTATGGGAAATTCATTGCACTGGTAAGGTCCTGTCAACAAATCGCATTTAAGAAATAGTGGTAGTGTCATAATGCTTACAAACTGCAAGTTCACTGATTTGGTAAAACCGGTAATCGTTGCAGTTGCCATCTTGTATATTAGAATCATCATGTTACATGTATCCTTTACAAATCTATGAATTCTAAAAATACATTTTCTTTTTATCTTTATGAATAAATCAAATAGTTTGACGGTGAAAATACAATCCATAGCTCAAATTTCGTTAGTTAAAATTATTCATTTCACGCCATATCCATGGAAATGTTTGAATTATTTGTAACGTATGCAATGAGAAAGGAAATGTCAATTACATCTTCTGAATTACGTACATCTACTTATGCTTGCTCCTCCTAGGCTCCAGAACCCCTTCTGGTGTGTTCAGGGGTCCGTATTTGTTCAACTCTTGTTTTGAATTCTATTTAGGACCTACGATATTGATCACTGTAATCATTATCTTTGCCTTTATACATTTAAAACGCTACACATATTTTTGATGGAAAGTTCTTGATTGGGTGAATACATTGCAAGTAATGTTATTCATAGTATATAAATCGCCAAATAAATAGTTTACGCATGGTTTTGTGTACAAGACGAAGCTTGATAAACACCTTTTTATTCTCATTTTCACTCATTAACGTATAGCTTTCCGCCTTGCCACATTTACCTATATCAAAATCTGTATACCGGATGCACTCACGAACAAAGATAACTCTGATTCAAGTTTGACAATAAAATGTGCAATATATTGCGTAACAGGAGGGGAGAAAATGCAACAAACCAGACCGGGAATCTAAATCATCCCCATCAATTCACTAGTCAGGTCGTCCACCAACTGCGCTAACTAGCCACCAGCGATGAAGTCCTGCTGACTGCAACTCTTTCCTCCTTTAATGTCTTTACACTTGATGATCAAGAATCTTTTTCCCTAGCAGACATTTTCACCTGTTAGTTCCAGGGGCTGGTCTACAGTACCAAATGTATCGAGAAGGGAGGAAATACAATGGACCACACCGAGATTCGGACCCCCCCCCCCTAATTGTCTAGTCAGTTGCTCAATTGCCACCGGTGATCAAACCTGACTGACTGCTACAATTTTTTTTCCAGACAGTGTATCTAACAAAACAGCTGTGAACAGTTAAATTGTATCTTTCGATGGAGCATTTTTGTAATTCTGACGACATCTAAATATTTGCAAAATTATGTTGGAATGTAAATGAATATGTGTTAAACTTCATTGTTCTCTGTTAACGCGAAACTTTATTCAGGCAAATGTTCCTAATGCTCGACATTCGATTTGGTTTTATTAAAGTCAACTCTAAACATTTTTTTTTTCATCCATACAATATGAAGCCAGCTTCTGATAGTTCTCTTCATTATTCATATAACGTTTAACACATTGTTTACTTCACCAATTTCTATCTAAAACTTTACGACAAACCCTTACAATGATACATGTAGATTGCAGGATCCAGTAAATATTCCACCAAGTCCCTGTGTTTATTCCTCAGAGAATACAAAATGCTGTGAAAAAGTTTCAGAAGAATTGTGCCACATATTTTGTGAGAAGTAGTCTAAAACCAAAATGGATTCTCAATAATTCCGAAGAAATTTTATTTTGAAATCACAAAACCTTGTTCCAAATTCAACAGCATCAAAGCGTGCAGCTTTCAAACTTATAACCACCATTCCTCGGACTAAACATTTTAATACAAAAGACAGTGCTTCCCCAGTAAAAATGGAACTCGGAAATGTCTATATCTTGTGATCAGTCACCCATGTTATTCTTTGTTACAAAAAAAAAACATTCTGATTCTATTAACAATTTGTCATGGACACTTAGCACGTTATATTTGGTGATCAGATCTTCCAACAGTGTGCTGGAATTCAGTTGGGTCCGAGTTTTGTTAGCCCCATTTCAGTTTACATTGGATCATCGATCAATAGGGGATGCTTAGACCACCTGTGCACCCGACCCCAGCTTTCGTGTTTCCAGTTGTCTGTGATCCCATCATCAACACTCCATAATCATCATCATCATCATCATCATCATCACTAGCACCACTCCATCATCATCACCACAATCTCCATCATCATCACCTCATCATCATCATCATCTTCTTCACCATCATCACCACCCAATCTTCATAACTATCCTATCATCAACATCACCTCATCCTCACTACCACTAGCACCACCCCATCATCATCATTAATTGTTTTTTACTAGACAAGACCTGATCAGTGTAAAATTAAACTATATTACACGTAAATGTACACTATGCTGCACTATACTTAATCTAGACACCGGTAGAACCACGTCAGCGTTCTCTTCGACGTTACTTAAGCATCATGAGTTCAAGCCCCGCTCGTGCAAACATGGGTATCGATTGTTCTTTGCTCAACGCTTGACATTTAGAATTGAGAATCATACGGGTCCTTCGAATTTGACCTTAGTAACAAAGGTGTCGTGTCGAGACATGCGTTGTCACGTAGCGCAAAACATACATTGTAGGTCTAATTTTGTGGTGTTTCACTTTCACCTGGTGACGTTTCAATATGAATGAAAAATTCTCGATATTACGCACAACAACAAACCAGCTAAAGGTGAACATCCACAGTCGAACCTCCTTATCTTGAACTTGATGGACCAAGAAAAAAGGTTCGAGATATCCATGAATTCGATAGGAGGGTAAAATCTAAGAAAATAGGTGTCTCGGATCTCCAAATCAGTTTTCAACATAACCATGGTGTTCGACATGTAAAGGAAGATAACGAACGTGATCAATCTCTGTAAGTCCCAAATAGAATAGAAAAACAAGAGCTGGATAGGACTCTGGACCCCAGAGGTGGGATCAGGTGCCTAGGAGGAGTAAGCATCCCCTGTATTGACCGTCACACCGCGGAGCCAATATAGTCCTTGATCAAGGTAAACGGAAATCCGTAGTCAAATCAGTGTGTGAAAAACGGCTTAACAAATGGTTGAAACACACCAGACAGCATTTGACTGTCATTGGTAGGGTCATATGGGTAAACTAATTTTTAACGACGAAATGCTGCCTTTAAACGTGACTGTTGAAACCTCTGAGCACAACTTGTCTGTAAGTAGCTTTGCTTCGATTCAAAAACTGATCATACGCAGAAAGCTCTTGCGTATGAATAATGTTTATAGACCATACACCGCATTAGTGCAGGGTGATGGAATATTGCTACATACATATGGAAGTTGAGAATGGGAGAACTGAAATCGCCCATTTGTTGCATAAAGGTTGGTGTAGTTTAGTTTGCCGTTAATGTCATTGTTCAATAAATATCAAGTACGAAGCAGCACTGGAAGACTTGTGGTGTCTTTTATTTCTAGTTCATTGGGATAATTGAATCGACATATGAATGGAAATCATTAATTATTGAATAGATAAAACATCGTCATCAATATATCGAAATGTCGAATTAAAGGCTGGCCAGATATTTGCTGGCTGGCCAGTCAAATTGCCCAGATATCAGTGTTCGCGATATGGAAGTTCAACATGTAAGTCCCAAATAGAACACAAAACAAGAGTTGGGCAAACACAGACCCATGGATATTACATCGAATGCATACCGCATGATACTACATGCAAATGTACATGTATATTATATTAAATGTATATTTACGCAGTACGTTATTATAAATATATCCTACATGCAATACTATATGTATACTACACGATAACTAAATGTATATGATCTACAGTAAAACAATCTGTATCTCGAAAATGGGTTATATCGAATGCCCTCATCTCGAAGCCAATTGCGGTATTTCCAATCAAAAATCGGAAATACCGATCTTGGTCCATCACAGTTAAATCATAAATGATTTGAAAAACTTTGCATTTATACTTTACTTCCTCTCAAAATAGATTATGAAATCACAAATATTACATGTAGGATCGAGTGATAGTAATGATTATTATTACCATCATAACACAAAACAAAGACTACAAAGAAAGATGGGGTTACAAATGAAAAAAAATATTTACATGTTAGAGACGAAAGGGGGATACTGTACTGTAGCTTTACTCATGTAGTTACTTAAGGGTGTATGGGACTGCCGATTTTAGAGCTACTGCGCAACTCCGAAATCTCTCGGATCACCTCGGCCGATTACATCTGTAGGATACCGCAATCAGCCGAGGTTTGACGATATTACGCTTTCTTATTTATTTGATTGTGACGTCACAAATGCCGACGCCAAACGGGGACATTTTGGCGAATTCCATTTTATTAACAATGTGCAATGAGTAAATATTGGTTAAATATTTTCACATGCATTGATCGCTTTTAAATTCTGCATATATTAGATCTCCAGAGAGAAGAGAGAGAAGAGAGAGAGAGAGAGAGAGAGTAGAGAGAGAAGAGAGAGAGAGAGAGAGAGAGAGAGAGAGAGAGAGAGAGAGAACATCGTGTACGTTGCGCTTGCCACTTAAATTTGTGTTGGATTTGTTTTTATTACACATGTATGTGACAGGTCTACCTGCCGGGACTTCATTTCCAGTTCATTTCGCAGGAAGCCACTGGCGTATGTTACTCAAATATCAGAGGATAAGTATGAATTTTTCTTTATTTCAAAGCATAGTGTTTTTACAGACAGCGCTGTACAGTATTTATTATTTCTGTAGAAATTTTCAGTGATAAATACCGCAAAGTATAATTTCTGTGGAAACGAGGGGTTTATATTCATATCCGTCTGAGCTAGGGTGCAAGAAAAGACCGAATATGAATAACCTCTCGTTTTCACAGTATTACGAAAGTATATATAGTGATAAGATTATCGTTTGCTCAATATTTTTGCTGCGTATAACTATTAAACACCCGAATGTGTTTTTTTCTCAAATTTTCAGGCACAAGGGAAAGGGGGGGGGGTTAGAGGGTGCACTTCGTTTTGACAGGTTTTGAGGAATGACGTTTTCAGCAAGTTTTTTTTATTATAATTGTTACCGTGAAATATATCCTGCATGTAACCTAAAGTAATTTTTCTGCAAAACAAATAAAATTTATCTAATATATTTCGCTCATTTTTAGTTTTTTTTAAATTCTCTGTGTCAGTCCCTCATGCTCTTTGACAGGTTTTGAATACATTTCGTCCTCGGGAATGACATATTGATTATCGTTACATGGAAACGAACTCACAACCTTATTCAAATAAAGACTTACTATACTCGAATAAATTGCAATGCTAATAATTTCACTCGTTTTTAGATTAAATTTCTAGGGTCAGTCCAATATTTCCCTTTTAAAAGGTTTTGAATTTTGATGTTTAGGGGGGGGGGGGGGGGGGGTGTTGGTGGTCGTTTACCATTGAAACGAACTCATTAACCTACTGTATTTAAAACATGCCTTTTTCAGATAAAACAAATACAATACTATTACTCTGGCATCAATCTTTATTCTGTTTAGACAGACTTGAATTAGTATGTTTTCCAGGAAGGGTAGTTTGATGGTCGTTACCATGAACAAACTTCACACACTTATCTAAATAAAGACTTACCGTACTCAAATAAATTCAATGCTATCAATTTCACTCGTTTTTTTATTTGATTAATTATTCTAGGGCAGTCCCATATTTCCCTTTTACAGTTTATACGCTAAATATAATCCGCTCGCGGATATAAAGCGTAACTGTGCACCAAGTTAGATTATGATCGTATAACCTAGGTCAAAATTAGCTTCATTCCTTAAATAAAAGTAACACGATGTCAACGATTTGAAATACTCTAGCTGTATTTGTTTAATTTTATTGTTGAAATAATTAAACGGATTAATGGTTCATAATTTAGTCTAATTAGTATTTGTCTTTTATGAATATTTTTAATAGAAATATGCATTTGACTTCCTTAATAAATTAGGTAATAAAAGCAGTTATCCATGGGTATTGGGTACAAGTCCAACCATTGTCCCTCGGTATCGGGGATGACCAAGAGAATGTTGCACTCGGCTGCCGCCCAGACAAACAGTTCCTTGGTCATCCCGAATCCTTGGGAACAAAATTTGGACTGTTACCCAATACCCATGGAAAAACTGTAATATACTAACCACCTACATTTATATAGTGAAAATCAGTAAGGTATAATAATCTAAATTGTCAACTTATATATTATATATATTCAAGTTTATCATAAAGGCAATATGCGCGGTATGCTTTTGGAAAACAGGAAACAAAGGCACAGTTTAATACGGCACGTGTAAACCAGATGACCCCTTTTTTTGATGTTTATTAATATTGACTGATTTCAATTCTTAAAAACTATAACACTTGTCGAAGATTTCAATCAAACATTAATGATCATTCATTCTGTTAAGGACCCCTCTATAACTCTAAAACGAAAAAAAATTTAGACACTGAGAAAATTAAATCACATTAAGGAGTTTATTCTAAGTTATTCTAGTAGTTTTTAACACTATGGTGCAAATAAAGAAGTCAGTTAACTTATCTTTCCCTACTGACATGTTACAAATCTGAACTGATTAGAAATTTTGGTAATACCCCAAGTATTACTGTCATTTTCAATTTCGATCAAAGGGATAGATACTCTAATTGCTTGAATTACTAGCTCTTTTGTGTGCAGTGTAGAGAGGGTCCTTAATATTTAATACATTTGGTTTTGACATATTGCATGTTTCTTTAACAACTATGTGATGTACTCAAACAATGTGCCGTGTGTATATCGTAGAAAATACCAGTGAACAGAAAGGAAACAGAGTACTAAACCCCCTGACCTTGTGACCCGGAGCAAATTGAAGGCGGAGATAAATGTCTAGGTGTTGCGCTGATTTGGCTAATATCAAGAATGAAATTATTTGGAATTGAAAGAAAATATTATCAAACGTTTATCAATTGTCGGGAATAGAAAATTTTTGGACAAAATCGAGAAAGAATGAGGAAATTTCCATGGATACGTAGGGTGTGTGTTTAAAATGAAGGATGTAATTCACTACATATATGCGTGTGTTATAGAAAGTAATTTCCACTATAAAAAAAACACATAATATTCATCATGTGATCAGATCGCCGTTACTTTTATACTTTGCTTTAAACTGAAACATAGACACAATTAGTATAGACACCAAAATTAAAAGTATAAAAATGAAGCCTGATCATGTAATGTTTGTTTATCGTAGAGGATTCTAAAAGAATTAGACACTGATCCCACTTACATGTATATTCTTTTTGTTTTGTCACCTCGTTTAAGAACTTTAAGAACTTTGATTTTTATTAGCACCTGGAATGAACTTTCAAATGTTGGTGGTCATTATTGTTAATTAGTGAGAGGGTCAAAGGTTAACATTGAAGTCTATGGGAAATGAATTGGTACTCGTTTCCCAGATGTAAGCAGTGGTTGTCTCACCATATTATCTCCAAAAGAATTCTCACTCAAAACAAAACGACAGTTTCATGGACGGTCAGACAACTTGATCAGAATACCTAAATGACCTTAATGCAGAACATAACAAGATCAAGATTTGGGTAAATGTCATGGCTTTAATGAATCAATTAAACATACAACATATATGCGCCGAGCTTTACATAAGCTTTTTGGCTGCATATCAAAGTGAGTAGAAAACCATACGACCGAAAGACCTGGAAATGACAGTATCCAACAGTGAATGGCTCTCTAGATAGTAAAATTCCGCCAGTCCCGCACAATAATGACGCCTCAACATGCCGTCTCATCCGCACTATGATGTACCAAAACGCCGTCTCATCCGCACTATGATATACCATCAACATGATGTCCCTCCATGAAGCCATGACGCTGAATCTGAAATTAAAAGCCAAAACCGCAGCAGAAAGTTCTCGTTACCATATGGGAAATTCACCTAACCAAAATTTGGGGCGGATGGGTGGGGATTTTTCTCACAGGAGTGAAGCGTGTGCAAAAAAATGCTTACGTCAGTTTGCAAACTTTAATGTAAAATTCAAACCCGGCACTACAAGCAATAACCTTTCCGGAATACAGCCAAAATAGCATAATTTCGTTTGAATCTTTGTCGATAACTTTGTTTATCTTTAATGGATAAACTAGCTCCGCCAAACAGACATGACTTGAGTTGCTGTAGAATACTACGGAATATAATTATTGCGACGCCATACTGAATAAACTAAACACACAAGATAAGTTTGATGTAAAGCATCAAATCGGCCGCTTGAATTTCAAATAGTGTTACGTTATTTCCAAAGAAACACAAAGAAACGACCAACCTACTCTTATCCCCAATCAATTTTCCATGCCCTGCTACATTGCAATCCTGAATCTGCCTATGCTTACAGCATGCAATTGGAAGCAAAATGTCATTATTAGATTTTGGGTGGAAAAAGTTAAATCAGAGTGTGTTAATGTAAACAGAATGCAGGACATACCCCGGATACATGATGGTAATGTGGCGATATAATTGCTGGACTGCCTATACTGCTTGCAAATTGATTTGTACATTGCGGATTTTGAACAAAACAAAATCATAAATCAAAATACATGTATATGAAAGCCGCAGCATATTCTTTTATCAATTCATTCATCGAAATCCATAACGAAGTACTTATATTTTTACCACTGTCATTGGAAAGTACTTGTAAAACATCGTATACAATCGTAAATTCATAATTTTGTTTGAATAAGAATAAAAGGCAGGGATTACAGTTATGAATATTTTTTAAGATATATATGTATATTCATATACTATATTCTTTGCAAAAAAAAACAATACCATCGTTTTCATTCATTTGACATTAAAAATACTTGTTCAGACTAATTATAAAATGTGTGATGGTAGTCCACTTTACAATGAAGATACATCCTTTTCAGAAACAGTATTTACATTGTTAGATAGAAAGGGACCTTTCAGAGGCAGTATATACTGAGGGACCAAATGAAACCAGTGTGATTTGTAACATAGAAGGTTATCATTAAGCCTGTCAGTTGAATGTATTCGAAAAGTGCTTATAGTACAAGTGGTTTAGATATTTACTTAACTGATTAACTAACTCGGCCGGATTCCGCAACTCGGTACATACATAAACGTAGACAAGATTGATGATAATTACATGAAAAAATTAAATTAAATTAATTAAGTTGTTATACTTTCACTTTCCAAATCCTGAAAAGGGCTTAGGTGATATCCGGGTAATTCCTGACAGTAGATAAGTTAATGCTGTTTGGAAAGAATATCAATGAGAATCTGAGTAATTAGTCACCTAATTTCAATTCGACTTCAAAATCCCACACATTATCCTTGCTATGCTGATGTTTTGATTGCTTTTCGATAATATTTTATACACGTATTTTCAAAATAAAATGCATGGTGAGAGTGGGACAAATCCGGACAGAGAGCGGGTAATTTCGGAAATCATATATGTACATGTACATAGATCAACTTCAATCGCACATGGTGAATTCATGTTAGGCCTATTTTGATTTTGATTTTAAAATCGTTTTTGTAATTAATAAAATAGTGTATTCAGAATAGCTATTTTTTGAACGATTTTTACAAACGATTACAGAATAACATATTATATCATTTTCTACATGGATACATATTTTCTTTGAATATTGTAGCCTTGCACCTGTGTACTTGTCCGGAATTACCCGACTACAAAGAAAACAGTGGGGTAATTCTGGACAGCATAAACAAACCATTTAGACTTTTAATCACTCATTCAACTGGAAAAATTATATTCAATAAACCTTTCTAGGTTCTCTTAGTCTTTTGAAACCGCAAAACTAGAAAATATTTACGCTTGTGATTGAGTTTACATAACAACAAAATACATTTTTTTTTTCCTTTTCTTCGTTTGCCTTTGAATTTTCCCGCAACATAAGCATGCAAAAGTACAAAGGTCCAAAGTTCAATAATTCACTTCAATATTTGAATCGCAATACTTCGGAAGGCCAAATCCGAAATCTCAATGTTCAAAACTGTATTTATCACAAGTTACACATCAACATAGTGCCATGTACTACTATGGTGTCTTAGGAAAGTTTTGAGAACATGTCTGCAGTTAGCGAAAATCTAGGGAGAAAATCTATTAACCGTTTGGTGTGCAAGTTTAAGAATAATCACATCGTAAATCAAGTCTGCACATTAACGTCAGTAGGTAAACATTATTTTTAGTTTTTGTTTTATACGATAGAATTTAATGTTCAGAATGTTTAACCTCTGCAAGGGGGCGTGACTAGAGGATTGGAAAATACTGAATGGGGCTTTTCCAGAAAACTGACAACTGGGATAACCAAATATCGGGTATAAAAGCGGTGACATATCTGTTCTGTCCAAGTTCTCAAATGGTACAAACTGGGATAATGCAATACAGTAGTGTATTTTTATACACTATTTAAAATTTTTGAAATATTTTATACAATATTTTTAATTTTTTTCATACAATTTGTTATTAATTTGTTTGCCTATTGATACATTTTACATTCACTTACATATTCGATAAGAATGCCATTTTTTTTTTTTAAATTTCATGTTTAGTTCCGAAACCTTCTGGTTTTCTCGTTGGTCTTTTTACTGATTACGGAGAATGTATGCGCTTGGAAAAGGGCGCGGAAAAGATTTGAAGCGTTTGGCAAGGAAGTCGGTCGAATTGCGATGAATGCCTTCGATTGGTTGAGGTCGAGGATTGGGAAAAGGTCCACAGATGAAGTGAGATTTTTAAAATTATTTTATAAAAAACTACGGTTAATATATTTTGGCTTATATTATAATAAATATTAAAAATATTATAATAAATATATATATATATATTAAATAATATATATATATATAATCCGAACGCCGACAAGCTTTATAAATGTTTTTCGTGTTTCTTTTTTAACTATCTAATATAATATATATATATATATATATAGTATATAATATTATATATAAATTATAATATAAATATATTCAAAGAAATAAATCAAACAGACACACAAATAAAATTTGAACGAGGC
Organism: Ostrea lurida; assembly: GCA_903981925.1. Taxonomy (NCBI): domain Eukaryota; kingdom Metazoa; phylum Mollusca; class Bivalvia; order Ostreida; family Ostreidae; genus Ostrea; species Ostrea lurida. The sequence continues at coordinate 20,434 of CAJDSM010020432.1, forward strand.
ATTCATTTTCAATCTCTTCAATGCGTTAACAATTACTATTATATAAAATATATTTAGTATATATTAAACGCAGATAATCCCATGTATATGCCCGATATAGAAAAAAAAACATAATAACATTGATTGTTGAAATTCCATGAACGCAGCCGTAAGGGCGAAAGCCTCTGAATAAATAATCGTGAAATCTTCAACCAATTTTTTCTATATAATATATATACATATACAATTATATATATATATTATTAATATATATAATATATAATTATAATATATATATATAGATAAATTATTATATATTACACCCAAAGGATAAATAAATCAACACAAGTTAGTTCGTATAATAAAAATATTGAAGGCCGATGAAGTATAGCGACTAGTTTTTTACAAGCTCCGAGTAAATGACATTCAAAGTGATATGAAAAGCAAGCCAATGAATTGTTGAACGCGATTTTATAAGTTCTATTGTTTACGTCATAACTGTAAGCTGGTAAAAAACTACGGGAAATTTACATTCTCACATAAAAGGGAACTAATCTCAAGATTTACACTTCATTTTCTGTTGTATCTTGTAGAAATTTAATTAATTTGAAAAAAAAAACAACAAACAATAAAATCTCCGATTCTTACTTCTCATTGAGAACCTTGTCCCTAAAATGAAGATGCGAATTCTGACCGGTGCACATAATGCTACTGTTGAAATTTATTATTTGTAAAAACGATAGGAGAAGCTGAAATTTTTAGCGGCTCATTAGAATCCTGTCCCAAATGAAGATGAAGTTTGACGGCACATAAGTGTATCTGAGGATTCATTAAGCTTTTGAAAACGATAAAAAGCTCGCGATTTCTTACGCTCATTGTAGAATCCTTTGTCCCAAAGAGATAAGTGAAGGGCGCGCAATCATAGAGTTGTCCGGGAACAGTGACTTTTATATATATGTGAGAAGTTATGATTACTTGATTTGATGGATTTAAATTATATAATTTTATGGATGTGTTTCTTTGGTCCATACCGATTCGCGTTGAACTCAATTATATAGTCTGTACAAGATAAGTGAAGTATAAAACAGCAGTGACTTTCTGACCTATTTGACGGCTATTGAAACGACATGCGGGTATCTATAAATATAATGAGAAGGATACGAAGTTTAACCATAGACCTAACGAGAGTGGCAGACCGTACTTGAACGCACTATAATAATATTAATATCTGTGGCACTTTAGAGTCGGTGTATATTTCTTGAATATAGTTTTTCTTTGCGTTTCACGTTCTTTTCTGTTGTGTCTATTGGATTTGATAAATGGAAAACGGTAAATTTGATAAACATTTTGGGCGCAATTTTCGGATGTGTTCTCTTACAATGCTACGAATTTAGGTTCGATCTGTTCGGTGACGGTTCTGCGGTATCTAGAACATGAATAACAATGAACATAACAAGAAAAAACTCAAGCCATGTGCACAATGACATACGGTAATTAAGATAATTTAATACTTTATTTGGGCAAAGATCAAAGAAAATTAAGTAAAATGAATATCAGGTTCAAAACAAGTATCATATATGTGTTTTTTATTCCTGAGAGAGCTTCCTTGAGTCACAACTAATTTTGTTATTTTTTGCACAATGTATCCATCATAATTTTTGCAGGACGTGCCAAATTAAGACATCTGTAAGTTTTCCCTCTTTGTATCTGGATAATTACAACAGCAATTACGTGACAAGAATAAAAATCCTAACGGAAAAACTGGGATAACTGGACCGATAAAACTTTAAACCAACTTGAAATATAGAACGAGGTAAAAGTCTCTTGTAATATGGACTATCACAAACATAAATCCGTGGTGTTCTAAATTGGTTATTCCCAGAATCTGGTCGGCTCGTAATGATATAATTTCATTTCGCATTAAAGACCAAAATTCAAAATAAATTACTCAGGCTTTATAAAGCGGTCTATAACCGTACGTATTTTGTGTCGTCGTCTGTGATACTATTGAAATGACAAGTGTTAAATAAATCTCCTTTCAGAATGACAAAGTCCCACAATGGAAGAAACGCCTAAATTCCCCGCTTACCAAGAATCGTCCCGGTGACGTTCGAAACCAGCGCATCATGAATAATACTATTTCGCCAATAAATATATAGTATATAAGTAATTTGCTACTTTTATGCACTAAAACTGTTAAGCTTAGAATTGAATAACCTAAAATATTTATTTTTGCTTTATTGTCGTAAATTACATAAAATCAATAAACTATCAAGAAAGGTTTGGCATCTACAGAACGAGATACAAAGAAATTAATGCAAATAGCTCCGACTCTAGTCCCATGAATCCATTCGAGTATGTACATTTACCCACTTTACATGTAATAATTGTACTAACCTCCTATTCAATATTATACAAACGAGAAGCGATTAACGTCTGTACTCTAAAATATGAAATTTACTGCATCGTAGGGTTATCATTAATTAGTTACCATGATTCTGGCAGGTACATGGCCCTCGTATCCCTGTTCGCAAAGTTGATATTCCCCGAGCCCCAGGCCGGAGAAATCACTTTCGGACAGGAAATACGAGGCCCCATGGTACCCTGCCAAGAATCCGATAAACGAATATGTACCACTCAAGCCGAATCATATGTTGAAATCGAACAATCAAAAAAGAGCTAGAGGAAGCAATAAACTCTGGGGGAAAATAAGGAATTTAGCGAAGGAAATCTTAATTCATTAGTACAACATTTATCCAGCATTTACAACTAATAACTTTAAAAGAAACAATTTGTATTCTATTCCTTACATTTCAACATTATGGGTTTGCTCCATCTTTGATCACGTTCTGCACATCAAACGAATCTTGGAAACGGTAATACTCTCTACTGTTTAATGCCTGATCATTTCCCATTTCACCACTGAGTTGCTTGGCATTTTCAAGCATATATATTACCACACTCCGTTATCACAATTATAAATCGTGCAACTGAATAGTTATCGTTACACACGAGATAATAAGCCGACCACCGACATAAATCTCGTTATCACGAAGATAAAAACGTTGCGAACGGATAAATACCTCTGATACACTGAGAAATCAAATCTCGTGATAACGAGAATAAATCCGTGCGAACAAGATATACTCAGTATCACGAGATAATCAGTCGCACGAATAATACGTTATCACGAGATCAATAAAGTCGAGAAATAATAAGTCGTTGCGAAAGAGAATAATATTTCTTGTGTATCAACGAGAAAATAAGTCGTGCGCGCGACATATCTGTATCGCATCGAGATATTAAGTCGTACGAACGAGAATCTCGTTTCTCAACGAGATGAATATGTCGTCGCACCACGAGATAATAGCTCGTTTCACGAGATAAAAGCGTGTAGAGAATACTGGTTATTTCTCTCATCACGATTTAAAACGATCTCGAAATTGAGTAAAATGGTTTATAATTTTATTTGGCTTCCCCCCAAAACACTACCACTTTCTAGGCATGTTGATAGCAGTTTCTCATGAAAGATAGACCCGTGCAGCAGATATGTATGCGATAGAAATTTAAGCTAACATGTACCTTCAGTTTTAATCCATACCTTCTTTTCGTTTATAAATGTAATCGGGCTGACTCGCGCCAAATGCAGAAGACTTTACCTGTTGATCAATACACACAAAAACTATTCAAATATCCCATATCATGCACACAAAAAGGAGCTCAGTATTTCAAGCACTAGAGTTATCTCCTTGGATCGAAATGAAACTTAACAGCAATACTGTGGGTAATCAACAAATTCTTAATCAGTTCCAAGCAATTTGTAACATGTCAAACAAGGTAAGAATTTAAACGGACCTCTTTTTCAGTTATGTTCATTCAAGTGAGCCAATGGTGAATTTCCTTTCATCAATACTTCAATTATCTTGTTGACATTTCTTAATTGCCCCCATATGTTCAAACTAACTCTACGATAAACTAAGATAACAACCTTAAAGTGATTTAATTTCCTCATGTCTAAAATTTTTTTTCGTTAGAGTAAGAGGGTCCTTACACCGACATTAATGATCCATCTAAGGTTTGATGAAAAAATCTGAAAATGTAGAAGTTTTTAAAATTGAATCAGTCCAATATTTAAAAACAATCAAAAAAGAGGTCATGCTGGGTATTTATCATTGCCGATCAAACTGTGCTTTGGTTCAGTCCGTCCACAAAAGCATACCGTGTTATGCCGCTTATGATAAACTATAATAAAATTGGACAATAGACTAAATTACAACGTATATACGACTATAGACTACTGGTGAAACTCGATGTGACAACCAATTGTGGATTTTCTGATGCATCTTTCTGAACGAATACATTATGTAGCGGCCAGCCTACATTTTATCCTCATATTAAAATGTCCAGATATAAACTAGTATGCTCGTAAACGGAAGTAAGGTCATGTGTAAAAAGCGTTCCACCAACTATTCTATATCGCTGTAAGTCCATCTGTCAAATCAGAGAATAAATACTTTAGACGCTGTAAACCATGATAATCAAAACAATATTTAGAGGACAAAAACAACTCAAAGTTGAATGAACGGATAAAACCTCCGAATTGTCCCGCCCTGAACTATAATTGCATACGAGCACAGCTGTGCAAGAAACACTATATCAAAAAGCAAAATCTCGACAGATAACATAATCATGTGAATGACATGCCGCTTCCTATAAAGCCGGAAGTGCACGATCAACGAACAGAACGATCAATGGAAACTTATATGGAAAGCAGGGTAAACACAGACCTGGGAAACCGGCACGGAATGGGATGGGTTGCCTAGGAGATAAAAGCAGCCCTGCTGACGACCCACCCGCCGTAAGCTCTTCTACTTATAGTACTATTGGTATGCTCATTTTCGGTTTAACGATCTTTAACGTTCAGTTTTTCGATAATTGTTCCGAATAAAAACCCAAAAAAACAAACAAGAACAAAACAAAACAAACAAACATAAATAAACACAAAGTCAAAAAAAAATAAAGAAGGAAAAAAAATAAATATAAAAAAAGTGATTTAACGTACACTAGGAATCATTAAACATTATTTGGAAAAAGATAACCATAAGAAAGTAATACATATTAATTCATGAAATAGAAAAATGTCTATGCAAAAGAAAAAATGATAATTATTATTAAAGAAATCTTTGTTAAATGAGCCAAAACCCAACATAAAACCCACTTTTAAGAAAACCCAAAAACAAACCAAACCAGATAAAAAAAAAATTACCACACTTGAATTCATGTAGTTACTTCAATTGTTACATTCAAACGAAACCTAGTGTAGTTCGCGACGACAATTTGACGGTTGTGTTCAATGTAGCAAAGATAACGCCACAGTGGGATAAACAATCCCCGAATCCTAAAATAGACACGAAAATCTACAGTTGGGCAACACATGGAACCCTGGACCTACCAGAATCGGATCAGGTTGCCTAGTAGGAGTAAGCGTTCCCTGCTGACGGTCACACCAGGCCTGAACCCATGTCCTGATCAGTAACGGAACATCTCCCGTATCAACTCAGTGGTGAAACGGCTTAACAATTCTCTTGGTTTCGATTTTTGGAAAAAAAACTGTACTGACAGACCAAACAGTAGATCCAAAGTATTTCTGAATATCCTCCGCATCAGTGAATGTATCTGAAATAAATCGCGATGAAACTGTTCAATTAGGCAACAAAACTTAAGAATAATACAGTGTAATTTAGCATATCATCGGATAGACATCTGCCGTGTGTACGCAATCTATGCAACCTCTATAACATATAGGTGACAGTTTTGACCGCTGTCTGAAGTAAGGATTAATATCAATAACCATAACATTCCTCTTTAACTAATTTGTATATTCAGTTAGCTCCCATCAAACTCATTTTATTTCTTTCATAACAAGTTTCGAAAAGCAGAAAGATAATAATTCTTACCTATATAGCTTCAACTCAACTAATACCAAACAACACTCAAACATCCATTGGTTATTGCTTTTATCGTGCAATCAGCAAGGTTCAGAATTTAGATATGGTCAACTTGTGGAATTGCTGCGCATTTAATTCTTAACATAAAATGAAAAACATTAATTGAAATCGTGAATACTCCGATGTAATAACACTTATAAAGTATAAACGGTCTTGCGATTTATCGTGGGAATTTGAAGATAACTGAAAAACGGTTTAATGTCATAAATACCAGGAAGACACAAAAATAAAAGTGCACATACAATCCCATACAGATAACCAACAAAAAAGTGCATAAATCCAATACGAGTACAAAAAGTGCCTAAATCGTAAGAGTACAAAATAACCTACCATAAATCCATACAGAATCAAAATAAAGTCTAATCCCATACGAATTACAAAATAGTCATACAAATCCCATACAAAACAAAATAAGTGCCATAAATCCCATACCAAATACAAAAATATGCCATAAAATCCCATACAGCAGAATACAATAATAAAGTGCCCAAAATCCCATAAAGAATACAAAATAGTGCCATAATCCATAATAATACAAATAACGTTGCCATAAATCTCCATACAGAAACAAATCGAAGTAACCGGGAATCCCATACAGAGTAGCAAAAATAAAAGTGCCATAAATCCCATACAGGATACAAGATATCCTGAATACATACAGAATCATCAAAATATAGTGCCATATAATCCATAACAGAGTACAAAAAAAATGCCATAAATCCATACCAGAGCTACAAAAAAGTGCCATAATCCCATACAGATACAACTAAACGTGGCCATAAACATACGAGTAAAAATTATATGTGCCAACGACCACGGACAGGTGGGCTACGCAAGATGTCCGGAGGACGGTACCTAGGAGAGTAACTTCCCCTTGGATACCGATCACCACTGGCTGATCAGATTATGGTCGAAAATGTTGAAGTTCAAAAGCACAGAGTGTCTGCAGAAAAGGGTCACGATTCTTTTGTCCCTCGATATTGTCCACTTAAAACGTAGGAGGCGGAGCTAAAAAACATCCTGCGGTGGGAAAAGCGTCGGCCGGGAAGAGCTTGTTCTCATAATGTGTCATTTCCATTCTTTCTACGTTCTTTTTCTTTTTATTAGAATGTGCTTCACTTAGGTAGGGTTGAATAAAAAATGCGCGTTACCCAAACTACGTATTTCTGCGGGATCTTGTTATTTAAGTGGACATGGCTTTTTGGGTAGAATCTTTAAAGATTGAGGAATTCAAAGCAAATCAAAACGCTTGTTAGTCTTCTCCGCACACCACACACGTAACTCACCCCCCTAATGCTGTTCAAAACTGGATTAGTTATTACTTTACCAAATGCCAGTGAACGTCATTTGATTTACTTCCTAATGAATTATTGAGAAAGTATTTACTAACTCAAATCCCAATAACATCGGTGATTTGCGATCCGAAGGTTAATAAAGCGTACCCTCTATCTCTTAATTGTTGCCTCTGCACATTTTTATGAAAGTTGTGCGAATCCCCCCCCCCTTTGTTTTATCTTCGCACAATGTCACTGTTCATGGATAGAGCAGTTTCCAGTATCTTGCGGATCCTGCGAGTAAGGGTATGCTGCCCTGAGTTTGAATTACGCTGGTCAAAGGTTAAAGGGTATGCTTACCCATTCCCAATATGTTTCCAATATCAGAGATTTCAGTGCAGAAAACGGCACATTTTGATGTTCGCTCAGTAACCCTTTGCTACTGCAAAGATAATAAGCGCGGTGATAATGGCAGAGACACTCATTTAGGTGATCATTTTTGCCACATCATTGCCTTGGCCAGTTACCGTCAGGTATTCTTCCTAGACCATATGGCCCCATAGAACCACAATTGTTTCTAAACATAACAACATAGATTTGAAATCAATATTATATAACTAGACTTATTGTTTTAAAACGATGTACCAATACAGTTTGAAAATACTTATTTAAAAAAAACAAGAGGCACAGGCTTAAAAACGGTCACCTGAATATCAACAGCCATGCGGGAGCTCATATCATTTTCAAATCTCAGCAAAGGGTGGAATTGATTGATTATTGAATTTATTATTGGAGATTTATATTGGCCGTATTATTGTGACTCTACGTAGAAGGATAATGCTCTAGAACCGGAAATCAATATTGCTACTTGTTTTCCAGCTGCGCTTGACCTTTGACTACTGTGACCCCAAATGCGATAGAGGAACCATCTCAATCTGCGGTAGATCATTGCATCATATGGTGACTCATGAAAGCCTAAAGATGCTGAAAACATTCTTTTAAGACGGTATGACAGGACATCCAGATTCCAGTACTCCCCCAAACTTGTTGCGGGTATATACAAATAAAAGGCTCCCCGGTCGTCTTCCAAATACCCCTTTAGTTTGATTTACTCATAGATAGCATAAAGAAGATACTTTTTCAAACTTGTTTTAAATTATAGAATATGTAACCAGCTTGCGCCCCGCCCTGGGCCAAGCTACCCTACCCTTCCACTGAACTAGCTCACTGAAATTCTACGCAAATTTGTTTTATATACCTGTATTTTAATGAGTTGCATGTAAGTGTGAACAACTTTATTTGACTTCTATATCAGGTCTTGTACATGATGGTCTAGGAGACATGAAGCAGTGTGCAGACAATGTGAAGAGGGCAAGCACACTGGCAGAGTAAGTCTTATAGATCATTTATCAAATATAAGATTCATTTCGATAAAGATTATGCATAAATAGTGTATTGCTATATGCAAATTTTCAGTATCAAATATGTTGTTTATTTTTTTTCTTTTCTTTGTTTTGACTCTGTCTGCAACTTTGACCTTGGAAGTTATTTTTGAATTATGCAGCGTAGAAATTTTATACTTATTTAAATGAAAAGTCAAGTTCAAAGCTATATGATTGAATGTAAAAGGTCTGTCTCATTCATTAAAGGTCAAGTTCAAATTTATTGCCATTGAATATGTCAATGCTTTCGGGACATTGCGTAATGAATTATTGTGTAACAAATAGATGTACATGTATGTATGTTTTAAAACTCACTTTTGTGATGGATTTTTTGGTTATAGACGTCACCACTTAGATGGGGATTTATACCGATGTCAGATGTGTCTGGCTAGTATATACCAGCGCAGTGGTAATCTCAGTCAAGCGATGCGATTTCTGGAAGCTGCGGAAAAAATTGCAAGCAAAATGAGGGATAAACAACTAGAATATGAGACTCTGACAACAAAATCATTGGTATGTCTGTTTTTCTGGAGTGTTTACCTTGAATTTGTTAAACCTTGACATTCAGTTGTGATTTGAATATCAATGATATTATGCTAAAGTGTATAGGTTTTGTTATATCACCAGCTTTTGAATTTAGTCTATTTTGGCGTTATATTGAGTGCTGTGAATTTGACCATTTTAGTTCATTTGGTTTTATAATTTAGTAATTGTCATCATTTTATTGTTGTCCAAAACATTTATATGTAGGTATTTGGTTTTTGAATTGTTTTGCTTTTGTTGTTTTTTTTTTAAAAAATTCATCAGATAGTAGAATGTTCTTCACTTGTGCATTTATAGTAAAACACGTTTGTACATACAGAACTGGTCCACTTAAGATTATTGTCGTTGTAGCCGGTATAATATCTGGATAACCGAGTGCCGTTCATTGAGAGGTTGACAAGCATCTCATAGTATAACTTTTTTTTTGAACAGGGAGAGGTTCACGCCACATACATGAATGCTCATTAAGGTCACACGCAACGTTCATTATCAGTATATATTTCTAAAAACTATTCGTAATGTAAAATCATAAGTACCCTTAGATACTCTTTGAGAAAAGGGTCAGACTATATTACCTGGGTTTTGGAAGAGATAACAGATGATAAAGAATTTAATTTGCACAATTACAATTTATTTATATCTGAGTTCTGAGTTACCTTTCTTTGAAGAAAGCAAATGCAATGCACCTGTACAACATACTACAAAAACAAATTCAGTTGTATAATATATATTTTCATCATCATCAAATAATTATGAAGGGATTGAATGATCTTTGCGTTTCCTGTAACTCTTATTATTATCATTGGAAGTCTTCAATGTTGGAGATAGAAAAAAATTTCTGAAATGTACATCGCATATGCCCTTAAAAGTCACTTTGTACACAAAATTTTAACAGTTATAAACAATGACACATTTTTGTTTCTCTATTGTTTAGGTGTCATCGTTCTGTGGACATACGTGTATATGTTTCTAAAATATTTCTTGTTTACTTAAATTTCTTGTTTTTTGCTGCAGATTCTCTGTGAAATTGGAGACTTCAGTAGTGGTAAACATGCTCTGAAGAAGGCCTATAAACTCAGCTCAGAAGCAAAGGCTGTACATCTCAGAAGATTATTTCACTCAGGTATGTTTAAAAATTAAAAAAAACAAACTTATATATGTACATATAATTATGTGTTTTCAAATCATCCAGCGACCATCTTTTAAGATTAATAATACCTTTGATGAATTCAATAGTTTGATGGCTTGGACAGTTCTAAACTCAAGAACAACTTTTCTTTTCAGCATTTCTGTGTGTGGAAATTTGTGATTTTTTTCCCCGGCCTCTTAGCATGCTGTCGAAAGTAAATACATGTAGTTAATGTAATCTGTAACTGCAACAACTTTCATTCAAAATTACTTCACACAGTGTTATGTTCTCGTCTTGGTTTAAATAGTTCAAAGATGGTTAATTATGTGCCATAACATGTGA
>CAJDSM010020432.1:31649-44129 GCA_903981925.1 Ostrea lurida
TATACAAGGGCGAGTCAATAAGTAACCAGCCTGTCCCATTTCCGATAGACCGAGATGGTCACGATTATCATGCCTTGTTTCAGTATAGTCATGCCTTGTACCTATGTACAAAATTGCACGCGTTATCAAGTCATTCTTTAATAAGATATTGAATGTCAAACATGGCTAGCAGGGCTTGAAATTAACTCAAGTCCGTCAGTCCATGACTTTATCCTGACGGACTGACTGATGTTTGTCCCAGTCAGTCCGAAGGACTGGTCGGACTTAAAATACGTTTAAACTCCATTTGGGAAAACCCTCAAATATGAAAATGAAATGTATCAGTAGATGATTGAACATCAAAAAAATCTGTCACTATCTATAATCTATTCATAATTTACAGTCTTTATCTTAATTTAATAACCTCCAAAAATAAGCTTGATCAATCTGGACTGGTAACTTTTTCTGCGGACTGGTTCATTTGATATCCAACCAGTCTGGCTGGACTGGTCACTTATAAAGTTAGTTTCAAGCCCTGGGTAGTGATGCAAAGGCATGCTTTTCATCTAGAGTTGAGTACTGTGCTATTATTCGGTAATTGCTATACTATTTTACCCCTGTATGTCCTTCCGTCTGAAACAAATATTTTTATCGCACTTTTCTCTGAAACTGCTTATCACAGGCAGTTGATATTCGTTGAAGCATTTTAGGTCGAAATTATATGTATGCACCATTGCTGAAAAAGTACTTCTTCATTTCGGGTACTTATGGATTGTTTTATTTCAGTAACCAAGCTAGAGGAAGCTACGGTATCCATAGAAACCCCTGGTGATGCCCGACTGAAACTTTTTGAAAGTCTGGGAGACTGTTTTGCGGAGGCAGACAACTACAAGCAAGCCATTGAACATTATCTTAAAATGGTACGGTAATCAAGCCATTGATACCTTAGTATATTGTTACATATCAAGTGAGTGAGAAACCGATTTTTGGACAAATCCGTAAACCACTGCAGGTGGTTCAGTGTAGCTGCAGTTTTGCTCTGTAGGTAGACACATTATTCATAACGGTTTTTGTGTAAATCAAGAAATAATTTCAGACTTTAAAGATACCCATTTTTAACCATACCTGGTTGTAATTGAATGAAAATGCATGCAGTGCGAATAAAAGTGCGTTTCTTCTGATATTGGACAGTTAAGAATTGATTATGGATTCTATGTGTAGAGCAGGTGCCACGATCTAAAGAAAAACCGACGAGGACTTCATACCCAATTACGTCATTCCCTAGCACAGACGATATCACGATGAAAACAATAACAATACAAGGTAATCCCTCACATATTACATTGGAAAGAACAAGCAAGAGGAGACGATGAGGCAGGTAAGTCAGTTCGGAAAAAACTTAAACTTGAGAACAAAGATCTTGACAGTGGGAGTACCACGACCTGCGCATTAGACGGAAGTAGGGCTGAAATTAGTTGTGATGGATCGCCTGAGAAAAAATCATACATGTTAAAGAATGGGACATTGATCTCGAGTCAGTCACATATCTAAAAAGATTTGATATTAAAATAGATTGGGCTTTTACCCAACATTATGTATCTGCACAAAGAACAAGAAGACGCTCTGATGCCTGTTATTAACCCGGTCTGACAACTTAATCATACGAGCCAACAGAAATCTTAACATTTCGGCTTGGAAAAACCAATTGCTGTTTGTAAAAATTTTACTCTGAATCGGTTTGTTGATGGACTTCATATTTCACATGTTGTACTTCCTTAGACAACCCCTTCGTTTTACTATGTACCCAAAAAATTACCTCTGGCCCCATACCCTTGAAGTTACACGCGGACTTACTTTTCAAAAACTTTTAACAATTGGCCATAACTTTTGAATGCAAGTTGATGGACTCTTCTTATCATGTATTTCCGTATACAAGCCCTTTCCTACTGTAAACCAAAATATTGTTAAACCTCTTGATTAAATGTATTGACCTACTTTCAAAAACTTTTAACATGGCCAATTAATTCCCTTTCTCCTCTCCGTTCGTTTGAACCGAGAATAGGCCAATATGTTTTAAGTTTTGAAAAGTAGGTCAAACTTTCAAGGCAAAGAGGTCAAAAAATTTATGGTCCAGTTAGAAGGCTGTATAAAGAACATACATGTGAAATATTTGAAAAATCCCCATCACTTGCCCATTCAAAAGTTATGGCCAATGTTAAATTTTTGAGAAGTAAGTCCAAACTTCAAGGTCAATGCCAGGAGGTTCAAAAATTTTGGTACCATAGAAGGGCTGTCATAAGAAACACACATGTGAAATAAAAGCCCATCACAAAGATTCAGAGTAACAAATAACAAGCAAATGTTCCCAGCCAAATGTAAGATCTCTGTTGGTTCGTATGATTAGAGTGTCAGACTCGATGTTAATAACAGCCCATCATCAACGTTTCTTTTCTTTGTGACATGTAAAAAATAAGTTCGTAAAGCCGAATCTTATTTTCAAAGCAAATCTGAATTTAGAAATATGAATCGAACTGAAAATCAGAAGACAATGAACAGCATACATTAAACATTATCATTTTTCACCCGAATCATTTCAGCCCTACTGTATGTCATCTGTACTCCCAATCTGTCACCATTTTTTCTCGTTGTAATTTTTCCGAACTGACTTACCTGCCACCTCATCGTCTCCTCTTGCTTCGATCTCTTCAATTAATATTGATGCATTCTTATGTTATATCATCGTGATTAACGTCTGTCTAGGGAGAGGTAAATTGGATGAATCCTTCGTCTGTTCTTTAATCCGGGCACACTGCATCTACACTAGAACAATTCACATAATTCAAATCTAACTGGTCCAATCATCAGAAAAGAAAAAAGCAACTTATCACACTTGCATGCAATCATTCAATTTACACCAGGTATGTTAAAAAAATGTAATCTAAAGTCTGAAATTATTTTGATTTACAACAAAACCGTATAATGAGATATGAATTGTCACCTACAGAGCAAAAACGTTACAAACTGAACCACCTTGCAGTGGTTTACGATTTGTGCCAAAAAATCGAAAGTTTCTCACTCCACTTGAATGTAACAATATACTAAAGTTCAATGGCACGATACCGTACCATTTTAAATAATGTTCAATGCTTCTTGTAAGTTGTCTGCCTCCGCAAAAACGAGTCTCCCAGACTTTCAGAAAAGTCTTCAGCGGGCATCCCCCGATTTCTATGATACCGTAGCTTCCTCCTAGCTTGGTTACTGAAATAACAACCATAAGTACCCGAAAGCCTTTAATCTATTCTTTATACCATGAAGAATACTTTTTCAGCATGCGTGCATACAATAATAATTTCGACCTAAAAGCTCAAGAATATCAACTGCTGTTGATAAGCAGCTTTCAGATAAAAGTGCCATAAAAATATTTTGTTCAGACGGAAGGACATACAGTTAAAAATAGTTTATAGCAATACCGAATTTTATAGCACAGTAAACTCAAATCTTAATGGAAAAAGCATGCTTTTGCATCATAGCCCAGGCCTTTGAAAACAAACTTTTAAGTGACCAGTCCAGCCAGACTGTTGATATCAAATAACCAGTCCGCAGAAAAATGTTACCAGTCCAGAATTGATCAAGCTTATTTGGAGGTTATTTAAATTAAATAAAACTGTATAACTTATAATAGATATAATATGACAAGATTTTTTTGATGTTTCAAATCATTCTGACTGATACATTTCATTTCAATTTGAGGTTTCCAAATGAGTTTATATGTTACGTCCGGCCAGTTCCTCGGTTACTGATGGGACAACATCATCAGTCCGTCAGGATAAAGCATGCGGATGCAGACTTGAGTTAATTTCAAGCCCGCTAGCCATGTTTACATTCATATCTTATTAAAGAATGACTTGTTATAACGCCGTGCAATTTGACATAAGGTACAAGGCATGACTTATACTAAACAAAAGCATATTAATCGTGCACCATCTCGCTATCGAAATGGACAGACTGTTACTTATTACTCGCCACTTGTATAAGCATCTCCATGAATTCCAGTTAGGTTGCATGAATAACAGTTAAGTTGCCAGACTTTTCACCCAGAGAATGTCTACAAATATAACCACAATTCAAGATATTTAATATGCTGATCCAGGCACATACAAATGTAATTTCCATGTTCAGATAGCATTGTACAAGTAAGGCAATTGAGTCTGGAACAGCAAAGTATAGTGTCAAATTAACCATCTTTGAACTATTTAAACCAAATGCACAATAAGCCAATTGAGTCTGGACAGCAAATATAGTGCAGAATTAAACACTTTGAACTATTAAACCATACATGCACAAGTAAGGCCAATTGATCTGAACAGCAAAGTATAGTGCAGAATTTAACCATCTTGAACTATTAACCAACATGGCACAAGTAAGCCAATGGATCTGGAACATGCACATGTTATGGCACATAATTAACCATTTCTTTGAACTATTTTAAACCAAGCACGAGAACATAAACCACTGTGTAAGTAATTTTAATGAAAGTGTTTGCCAAAGTTACAGTTACATTTACACTACATGATTACTTTCGAAACGCATGGCTAAATGCCGGGAAAAAAATCACAAATTCCACCACAGAAATGACTGAAAAGACGATTTTCTTGAGTGAAACTTGTCCAAGCCATCAAACTATTGAATTCATCCAAGTATTATTAATCTTAAAACATGGTCAACTGGATGATTTGAAAACACATAATTATATGTACAATATAAGTTGGTTTTCTATTTTAAACATCCTGGTTGAAAAACTTCTGAGATGTACATCCTTGCTTCTGAGCTGAGTATACTTGCTCAGAGCATGTTTACTACACTGAAGTCCTCCATGTTCACAGAGAATCTTGCAGCAAAAACAAGAAATTTAAAAATAAATCAGATGTTTTAGAAAATGAAACGTAGTCCAACAGAACGAGACACCTAACAACAGAGAAAACAATAAAATTCATTGGTTATACTTTAAAATTTTGTACAGAAGTACTTTTAAGGGCATATGAAAATACATTTAGAAAAATTTCATCTCCATACATTGAAGACTTCCATATAATAATAAGATACAGAACACAAAGATCATTCAATCCCTTCTAATTATTTGATGATGATAAAATTATATATCAGTACAACGAATTTGTTTGCTTTCTTTCAAAGAGATACCAGATATAAAATAATGTAATTGTTGCAAAATTAAATTCTTTATCATCGTATCTCTCCAAAACCCAGGTAATATAGTCGACCTTTTCTCAAGATATCAAGGACTTATGTTTTACATTACGAAATAGTTTTAGAAATACAGTCAAATCTCCCGATAAACCGCCCCTTTTTTCTTGAATCTTTGCTTATAAACGAATTTGCGATGAATGAGATATACGCCATCTTTGAAATAAGAAAATCGTCCATTTTAGTAGAAAAGATTACCGCGTTTGCCATGTTTTGTATATAATCATTATAAAATTTCTTGATAAATTATTTGTAAAATTTTTACATGTGATTATTCTTTAAAGGATAGTATCACTCATTTTCCAAAAAAAGTTAAAATCAAAGTAAGCCTATATTCTCATAAGGTGATTCTCTGTTAAAAATAACCGATTTATGCATTATCATGCACTTTATTTCCAAACTAAACGTTTATGATCGTCTAAAATATGTATACCATTAATTTTTGCTTCCTCGACAAAAATTCAATTTACATATATTAAGGTGTTCCTATTGTAAGTTTAAGACAACAGTCATTTCTAAGTTGCAAAATATTTCAATATATCCTTTTTATGTAATTCGAATGAAATAAGATATTTGGGTGAGAAAATTTTTCACCAAAACGATGAGCGATACTATCCCTTTAAACATCACAAAAATCCTTCCTTTTCTTAGCAACGCAAAAAACTCTCCTTCCTGCAAGCCATAACTAACTGAAACATGTTTCTAGATTGTAAAAATAACGCGATGCCTCTCATAAATTAATTAAGAATTACCGGATCTTTTTGCACGGGTGACACGATAATCTGATAATATCAATTTACCGCTCCGGTACCGCAGGTACTTGCGGTTTATCGAGATAATAAACTGTGAAAACAGACTTTTACTAAACACTGTGGCGATGCGAAACGAAATTTGGCGTTTAACGGGGAATTTAAGTAGCAGAAAAACTCCCTAGGAGAAAAATGCGCGTATACTGAAAATGGATGAATTGAAAAAGCGATAATGAACGTTAATGCGTCATTGTGACTAATGACATTCATGATGGCGTAACATCTCCCTGTTCAAAAAACGTTAACTATGAGGCTTAGTCAACCTCTCAGTTACGTACCGTATCCAATATTATACCGCACAACGACAATAATCCTTAGATAAGTGACCAGTTTGCTATTAAAACGTGTCTATAAATGTATAAGTGAAGAACATCTACTATCTGATGAATTTAAAAAAAAAAAAAACAACACAACCAAAAGCAAACATTTCAAAAAAAAACCAACCATAGCATATTAAATGTTTGGAAACCAATAAAATGATGACAATTACTAAATATAAAACAGAATGAACTAAAATGGTCAAATTCACGCACTCAAGATAACGCCAGAAAATAACAAATTCAAAAGCTGGGTGATATAACAAATACAATGTCAAACCTATAATAAGCATAATATCATTTTGAATTTTAAATCACAACGAATAGGTTAAGATTTAAACAAAATTCAGGTAAACCACTCCAGAAAAACAGACGTACCAAATGATTTGTTTCAAGTCTCATATTCGAGTTGTTTATCCCATTGCTTGCAATTTTTCCGCACTTCCAGAAATCGCCATCGCTTGACTGAGATTACCCACTGCCTCGGTATAAACGAGCCAACAAATCTACATCGGTTACATCCCCATCTACAGTGGTGACGTCATAACCAAAAAATTCATCACCCAAAAGTGATTTTTTAAAACAATATACAACAGACATCTATGTAACACAAATAATTCATTACGCCAATGCCCCGAAGCACTGACAATTCCAAGGCAATAAACTTGACCCTTTACTCTTAATGAACAGACAGACCTTTACATTCAACATATAGCTTTGGGAGAACTTTGACTTTTCATTTAAATAAGTATAAAATCTCTACGCTGCCATAATTCAAAAAAGTCCAGAGTGCAGACAGTCCCAAAAAAAGAAAAGAAAAAAAATAGACAAACATATTAACTGAGAAAATTTGCAATACAAGCAAATACCACTATTTATGCATATCTTTATCAAAATGAATCTACATATATTAAATGATCTATAAATTACTCTCCAGATGGGCTTGGCCCTCTCACATTGTCGGCACACGCTTCAGTCTCCTAGACCATCATGTAAAACCTGATAATAAAAGTCAAATATAATTACAGTAAGTTGATGTAACTCTATTAAGAATACATGTATATAAAACAAATTTTGCATGTAACCTCATTAAGATACAAGGTTATATAAAACAATTTTCTAGAATTCAGTAGGCTAGCTTCAGAACACACTTTCAGTACAAAACCTGTAGGAAATCAATAAATTGTCCCACATTCAACATCATAGACCTCATGCCCAAAAAATAGCGCACACTTGTAACTCATTAAAAATAAATTTGTTAATTTGAACCAAAATTCTATTCTTGTATATTTTGTGTTACATCATTTTACGCAACATGTACATGAATTTCTTCTGCATATTTAAAACATTCTAGCCAACTTCCAAAAACAAACCTTTATAAAATTCACTGATAACAAAAGCAAAAAAACATAACAGGCACAATACATGAATTGCAAGAGAGAATTACCTATATTAAACAGTCACCTTCATCGCTCATAGACCCATTCTCTGACCCCTCCCCCTTACTCTCATTCCTCACACACCTAGGCCTTCGAAAGGCATTCAAGCTTTATGTAGATAATCGTTTTCTCTTCATTTTCCACTTTGAAATTAAAAAGTTCCTAAATATAAATCACATACACTAGGTGCTCTCCCATGAAAATAAACCCTGAAACTATCAGATTTAATGAGCAAATTTAGATGAAAACATTTGATTATCAAATTCAACTAAATATTAGCAATTAATTTAAACAATTCTCAGTTTAGCAGATGCACATGTACCACATAAAGCAAAATATATCTTAATACAGACTCATACTAGGCATGAAATTCTATAGTGTTCATAATCTATTCATTTTACACAATACTTCTTAGATGATACAATGTGAACAAACTTTAAAATAGCGTTATAGTATGGCAGCAACTAAATGTATTTTAATAAATACAGTAAATTAAAATTTTGTCTCAAATACACCTCGCAATATAAAAAAGAGTGTTGGGAACACATGACCCCCTGTATCGGCAAAAATCCTGTACCCAAGGTATTTCACAAGAACAAAATATTGGACAAAGAAAGCTTTCATGTGAACATGAAAGATTTGCATCCTATTGTAACAAGAGCCCAAGGCCACATCGCCACCTGACACACCTGCTAACTAAGAAGAGCAGTAGTTGATTAAAATTACCACTGTGACAAATCTAACCTAGTGTCGGTGAGCAATTGAAACAACCTAAATCTACTCCCCATCATCAGAACTTTCACTAAACATCCACTCTTCGGTTCAATAAAAAGATTTAAAGAATGCTCTATATATCTAGCATGTGAAAACTGTATCCCCATTGCCTCATCAACCCCCGAAAGTCATATTTGAAACAAACTGAATCTCCACCTATACTCAGGAAAATTCATATAAAATTTCACTTACGCCGTTCTGAGAAAAATTTTTATAAAAGATGTTCCCTATATATTCATATGTCAAACTTTTGATCCCCTAATGGGCCCCATATTACCCACCGGGTATGATATTGAACAAACTGATTCTCCTCCTATATCAGAAGCTTCCATAAAATTTCAGCTTCCTGCCCAGTTCTTGAAATATTTTTAAAGATTTCCTATTAATCATTTGTAAACTGATCCTATTGGGCCTCATCATACCCATCTGATTTGAACAAACTTGAATCTCCACATATATCAGGAAAGATTCATAATAAATTTCAGCTTTCTGGCCCATTTCTTAGAAAGAAATTTAAAAATTTTTCCCGAATATATCTTCATATGGTGAAATTGATCCCCTATTCGGGCCCAAGTACCCCCTGGATGGGTCAACTATTAAACAACTGAATCTCCTCTATATCAGGAACTTTCCATATAATTCAGCTTTTCCTGGCCTAGTGTTCTTGAGAAGAAGCATTTAAAGATTTCTATATAATTCATATGTAAAACTTTGATCCCCTATGTGGCCCCATCGTTCCCCCGAGGTCATGATGAGAACAAACTTGAATCCACTAATCAGAAGCTTCCATAAAAGTTTCACTTCCGGCCCATTTTTAGAGAAAGATTTAATGACACCAACCCCCATTGTTTCATTTCCTGATACTCCCCTATAGGGGCTCGGTCCTTCATTTGAACAAAAGAAGCCCCTTCACCCAAGATGAGTACCAAGTCAGACATGGGGTCAATTACATTCATGTAATCGAATTATATACAATTAGCATTGAAATTCATGATTACAATTACAATTAAATTACGCTATTTTGAAAAATGAATTGATGACAATTACAATTACTGAAATGTAATCAATTACAATTACAATTACTTTTTAATATACTTTGACTGAGCAAAGCTTATAATTACTGCAAGTGCTATAATTGAAACAAAACAACTTAAAAACATTTATCATATCATATCTCAATAGCACTAATTACCAATCACTATGTATATATTGATTAACAATCATGGAAAAATTAATGACAAGAGTTAATTTTGTTCATAATGTCCAACTGATGGTAAACTTCGATTCCACTGATGTGTTCATATTGAGATATAAATTATTGAATTGCACACTATCGGAAGAAATGCATCAAACAATAATTTCATTTAATTCCTTTAACACACTTATTGAAAATATTTAAATCATAATGAATAATAGCGTTACATTGATAACAAATACCAAGAGAAGGATTAACTGCACTGTCGTGTCAGCTACTGTAGGATACCATCCATTATGACAAACACATATGACCACAGACCCTACATACAGCTCTGGAACACTCCCTATGTATAGCTCTCTTGGTCAGGTAGAATAACATTGACCATAGATAAGCTCCCCCAATCAAAATCCTGAAAGAAAACAGTTTATTTTCTATAACAAAGTATCAGTAGCATCAGTGTATTTGATGAGAGATAACCAAAGAAGATTTTTAACTCTTCCCAACAAATAATCAGAAATTAGAGATTGGAATATATGTTAAATTTGCTAAATTATTCACACTTTCCATGTGTCCCTCAGAGCAGAACCATAAATGTTGAATAACAACATAACTTGTTGTTTTAACAGATTCCCCTTGCTCATCATAACAATCTTTAAAAAACATTCTCAGTGCTGTGATAATCTATTAAAGCCCATTTTCATCGATTGTCCTACCATTTTAATTCCTATTGTTTAACAAAGACACTGTTTTTTTTTTGACTAAAACCAAAAAGAGGAGAGAATGATAAACTCAGCAATTTTCGCTTTTATTTTCAAATATAGTGTCATCCATCTTTCATAATGCGATATTTGTAAAAAATAAAATAAAATAAAAAGATTAAAAAAAAATACAGAATGAAAAAAAGGAATAAATGCACCTGCTTTAATGAAATATAAGAAATAATACTCTAATAAAATCTTTTGAGAAAAAATTGTGATAATAATGTCATGAAAAATATAATAAAATAATGCAAGCTAATCAAAAAAGTTAATCTAAATGTAATTCATGGATGTACAGGGTAAAATTAATTGTAATCTGATTACAATTAAATTACATGTAATCTAAAAATACACGATTACAGTTACATCGATTACTGAAAAATGTAATCAATACAGCTGTATTACAACAGATTACGATTACCCCATCCTGTACCAAGTTTGTTGAATTTTGGCCCAGCGGTTCTTGAGAAGAAAGTTAAAAATCGTGAAAATACGACAACACGACGGACAACACAACAAATTTATCAGAAAAATAAAGCTCACTTGACGCTCGCTCAGTGAGCTAAAAAGTTAAAGTTTTGCGACAACAAGACCAAAAAGTTTTTCAAAAGTAGACTAGTCAAACTCCAACAAATGAATGCTTGTCACACAGGAAACACATGTAAATATGAAAGCCCTATACACCCATCCTTTGAAAGTGGCCAAGTCTAATTTCTGCAGACAAACAGTATCTACTATGCCTCGTGAATTTCGTATTACTTAGCTAAAAAGAAACATGCCATAATTAAAAAAGTTCAATCTTCAGAGAATGAAATAAAGCATTTATATGATGCAATTCAATTACTAGGAACCAATTACCATCAAACAAAATAGTACAAAGTATATACAGTTGTGATACCAATAGTGCCCATGCTCTCGCTCCTCATCAGACTCTGATTCTTAGGCAAATTTAATATCGTGTGATACTTGAATAGCTTTCTTGTGGTCATTCGGTCACTTAAACTTCCCCAATCTTTCTACACGCTACGCGCACCAATGCCATCATTCAGGGCCTCACAGATTTGTAGCTCTTTTCAATGTTTCCAATTTGCTGCCTCAAACTTCTATTGAAAAAAAAGAAACAAATTCAGCTTTTTGCCCATTCTCTGCATAAACCAGTGCAACATGCTGTTGACAAATTGAATTTATGTGTATTCAATAATTGTATGAACAATCCAAGGACAGCTTATAACATTGCACAAAATTTTAAACAATGTGACAGTCAGGACAATGACATCTAAATTTTAACAAATTGACAGTGTGTCAGTTCTGCTGTGTACAAAAAAAACCACACACACACACAACATAAATTTTAAAGTGGAAGGTAGAAAAAAGAATCTTTCTTATTTGTAATGTCTGCTACTTACCATTTTTAGCCAGTAACTCTCCTAGATAATTTGCTAGAAAAGCAACCTCTTTCAGATTTCCATTTTTATCTGCTTTTAGTTTATCTCTTCTTAGTTCTGCAAAATGTAAAATATAATGACATTGATTTCCGGGATAAATCATATGCATAAGATAATGATCTATATTCACAAGTGTAACGGGAAGGGGGAAAATGCTACAACACTTGTGTTGTCTGTAATAACTATACGAAGATGTTTTAAAAATGAAAATAAATACAATATACATGTGTATCATTATACCCCCGCTAACGGAAGAGTGGGGGATTATAGTGATCCTGATGGCTGTCCATTCGTTTGTCCACACCTCCCATCCACTGCTCCTTTAAAACCACTAAACAGAATCCTATGAAACTTTCAAGGATTCTTTGTTATGCAATGCCATTGTGCACCTACTTATTTTAAATTTTGATCTCACTGATTTTTGAGGTTTCCCATAGTAAACATGGACTTTGCCTATATATTGTAGGGGAAGGGAGGTCCCAACTCCCATCCAGTACTC
>CAJDSM010020434.1:0-16007 GCA_903981925.1 Ostrea lurida
GCTAAAAAGCGTATACATTGCAAAGGTTTTAATAATATAAATATAAGCAATGAATTGAAGATGTACTTTCAAAACTGCAAAGTTATGTGCAAACAAATGTTCATATCAAACGCGCGTTTTTTAATCTATATGCACACATCGTTGCAGTTTAATACAAATAGGCGAAGGTAACATCGTGTTAAACGTAATCATAATCCAAAAAACATATACAAAATCGAGTGTAGGGCAACACGGACCTCCGACAAAGCGAAGGTAGGATCAGGTGCCATGGAGGAGTAATCATCCTCTGCTGACTGGTCACACCCGCCGTGAGCCCGTAGTCGAAATAAAGTAAACGGGATAACCCGTAGTCAAATCTAGTAGGAAAATGACAGTCTAACAAAGGGTATGAATTTCAAACAAATCAGTTAACATGATTTAGTGATGCTTTGTAATCGCAAACAAAGGTCATTACAGCGACCGTAGAATTCGCGAAATGATTACTTTAAACGAATTCCTTATAACCCTGCAACTTCAACTTTTTGGTTAGTAGTTGGCCTCGCTTTAAAATATCCGCATACACATAGCATGCTCTTGCGTATCGAAACAACTGCGAGATATGCACACCATAAGCAGGTGATAGTGGTATATTACTACATAGAAAGGGAAAGTTGACAATTGCAAATTTAAAGTCATCACGCTTATCATATAATGTAGTTGTCAGTCTGCCATTAGAGTCAATGTTAAGGAAAATCCAAATATGAAGCAGATCTGGCAGATTCTGTGGTGTCCTTTATATCGAGTTCTTCGGGATATATCAAATGGACATAATTGTGAAAATTGTGATTGTTAATGATTAGCACATCATCTAAATACCTATATATAACGTTGAAAGACACGGCAAGTTTTTTGTTTTTATCCCGTAACAGTTTTTTGTACAAATTCTGCTTCATATGAATATAAAAATAAGTCTGCCAATAAGGGGGCACAATTAGTGCCCATAGGAATACCAACGGATTGTTGGAAGACCTGGTCTCCAAAGACTACATAAATATCATCTATAAGAAATCCAAGCATGTTCTTAATATAAAATAGCGAAGTAAACAATGTGTTAATCGTAATCATAGTCCCAAAAACATATATACAAAATCGAGTGTAGGGCAACACGGACCTCCGACAAAAACGAAGGCAGGATCAGGTGCCATGGAGGAGTAATAATAATTCATCGTATAATTGTTTTGGAAAGAGAGTACCAAACCCCCGACCTGTGACCCGGACGAAGTTTACCCAATATTGAGCAGAGGTATAACTGTCCATAGGTGTTGCGTGATTGGCTAATATAAAGAATGAAATTTTTTGAATTGAAAGAAATATTATCAAAGCTTAAATCAATTATTGGGATAAAGATTTATTGCACAAAATCGAGAATGAAACGAGGAAATTGCCATGGTAGGGGTGTGTTTGAAATGAAGGGTGTAATTTACTGCAGATCTCTGTGTGTTTTAAAATGTACAAATATGACCTATAAACGCCATGGGACTATATTTTTTTTTCATTTCTTGTTAGTACTTGGAATGAACTTTCAAATGTAGGTGGTCATTTGTCTAAAATCATAAAATTCATAAGTGAGAGGACCAAAGGTTATTATTGAGATCTATGGGAACTCTTTTCCCTATACTTTCACTTTCATTTCTAAATTTCGATCTCGATGTAAATTATTCACCCGTTGTATTTGACCACGCCTTTTTTTATCTTTTGGCCAATATCACTTTAATGACATTTTCTCTATTGTTCCATTTACTATATAAAGCTGTGCAGCGAACAATCGTCCAAGCGAGACAACTGGCCTTGCTAGCTACACTTCCATTATATTTGAATCACGTATTGTTCGTCAGTTTTTGTCCGTTTACTGTGTCACGTTCAACTTTCTAAATTATTACATTACCCTTGAGTTGGAGCATTTCCTTATACATGTAGTTTATAGGCTAAAATTCTTACGGCTTTAAGGATGTATTTTATTTATATTCATACAATTCATAAAGTGTTATTTATTTTATTTTCTGTTGAGTTTCGACCATAGTGTAATAAGGTCGTTTCGGAATCGCCACCCCAGTAAAACCAAAGAAAGCAAACACAACGTACAGACTACGTACAGACTACGCGAAAAGAAATGTAACAATGATGATGTCATAAACAAGGGACGTAACCTCGTCGGTAATATTGAATGTTGTTACTCTTAAAACACGTATTTCAAACATCTATGTATCAGTAAAAAAAATCACAAACTTTACAATTTCTAAGTGAAATTGACAATATATCAACATTTGGGAGGCAAGTGAATAAGAAATTTTGGTTTAATGTACATGTATGCGTGGTGAAACAAGCATGCAAATGAATAAGGTAGTAGAGGTCGAAAGGCTCCCCAAGCCCGATGCTATATCTCTGTACTTAGATCATTAATTTGACCACACCCCAGATTTCTGCAATTACTGAACAGTCTTGTATCTACCGAATCTTTATCACTTGTTATCAATTATCAGATCTATTTTTGTTCAATATTTCATATAAATGTGCTTTTAAGATACTTTATACAATGCAAGAGAGAAAGAGAGAGAGAGAGAGAGAGAGAGAGAGAGAGAGAGAGAGAGAGAGAGAGAGAGATGCATGTAACTTATATGGTATGTAATGTTTTTCGTTCCAGATGACATCTTTTTGTTATAAAGTTGCTTACAGATTGTAAAACTGAATTATTCTCTTGAATATGTATTGAAGACATTCATTATTCAATGAAATAATTTACGCAGACTACAAAACTTACACAGAGGACTAGGACTTGGGCCGTTTGGTGTCGAGTCGTCTTTTCTCAACGCAAGAGGCAGTGAAATGGCTAGGATTAGAACTACCACAAATACAACCGCCGCCACCGCGCCTAACAACTTCCTGTTCATTGTCTGCAGAATAAAAGATATAAAAGTTACTGACCGAATGTCACTACTTGTATAGACAGAATGCATTTAAAAAGTGCCTGGCAAATACATGTACATAACATGAAAATGCTGATATATTTTATAAAACACACACAAAGTAATATCATTCAGTTGATTCACATACCTTGAAAAACCTAATATGTCACATCTAACACAATTTTTAAAAATTGTTAAGTACATCTATCTACTTAGCTGATGGGTGACGGTGACATTTCCGAGGTACTCTCGACTCGTCCAGTTATATACCATTTTATTGTAACGGGGGAAACCATTTGTTTCCCTTAATTATATCCCAGATTCGTTGATTCACAGAGAACAAGAACAAGATGTTTAAGGTTTATTATGTATATCATGAATCACTAAAACAGTGATAATTAGGCCAGGTTTAAGTTAACAATAAACAATTTGTAATATCTGAATGAAAAGCACGTCTGATCTGATCAGTCCGTGGAGTTAAACTGCTCACGGTACAGCAGGCCGTCAACGGACGTTGTCAGGCCGTCAACAGACGTTCAGACGTTGTTAAGGCCTGACACACGTGCGTCACCAAGCAACGTACCCGACGTTAATAACGTTATACTATAATATTATATTTTAGTTTAGACTCTTTTTGAAATAAACGACAATTGAAATATTGTTGATTTTATTTGGAGAATTTATATTCTATTCGTATCTCGGATCAATACACGCTGTTCCGTCGCTGGTTCTAAATTTATGTTTTCGTATATTGACAATTTCTCCTAAAATACCCTAAAAGACGATGAAGATTTCTTGTCTTGTTAAACTTCAGGTGGAACTATACATTGATGATATAAATAAATGGATGTCCGGTGAACAGTGAATAAATAAGGTGGGCGGCAAATTTCGACCTTGTTGATTTATATATACGTCAAAAGGATTGGAAACAAATTCTGACAACTTGATAATTCCTCTCCCGAAGCGAAGATGAGCAGGGGTGGGGGGTATGAGGTATATGTGGGTGGAAGTAATTCGTATTAATTCTTATAATGGTTCTGGTTTTGTCTTTAATTCAAACTCCATTTTTAAGAGATGTGCGCGATACACTCAGTATATTAAAGATTTCCCCCAAATACACAGAAATACTCACTGCTCTCCGTCGGTACATATAATGACCGCTTATAGACTCAAAAATGAAAGATAAATCAAATTCTAATATGGTTTCTTTTGACCTACACATACATGTATATCTATAAAAAGAAATGCTAAATACGGTGTGTTGTATAGCGGTCTTATGTTCTGAAAGTAGAGGTTCAATGGTTTAAGAGAAAAGTCATCTAAACAACCTCTCAATGATCAACATTTCATTAGTCACAGGATACCAGTTTTAACGTTTTTTTCTAATTTCATTTCAAAACTATGGTGGCGTATTTCTGCCACAACTTGTCAGATAATTATGTCGACTTGTCAGATCTTTATGTTGACTTTTCAAATCTTTAAGTCGACTTGTCAAATCTTTATGTCGACTTGTCAGAAAATAATTATTATGTACGGAAACGTTTACGGAGCACTTCTTGTTCTGTATGTCGATATAAAGAAATCGAAATATCGCCAATTTGAACAATTTAACGACTTTTTAAACTCGATAAAGCACTAAAGGACATATTTTTCTCGCCTTGGTTGTACTTAAATCAACATAATGACTTCTAGCTAATCGCCAAAACTAAAGTCAATGAAATGAATGTCGCCCTAGTTTTTACATGACTTTTAAAAGATGATATTTGTTGTAAGTCGATGAAAAAATATCGACAAAATGCCAATTTCTTGCAAAAAATGAACATAAAAATATGTCGTTTATTGCATCAAAATGAAGACTTATCGAGTTTTAAAAGTCGTTAAATTGTTCAAATTGGCGACATTTCGACTTCTTGATATCGGCATAAACAACGAGAGGTGCTCCGTAAACGTTTCCGTAGTATAGACTTGTCAGAATATTGTGTTGACTTTTCATATCGTTTTGTCGACTTGTCGGGTAAAAATAAGTGGTCAACTGGGTGGAACAAACTGTGCATGGGCACGTTATTGAATTTTTAAACACATGAATAAATGACAAGTCGACAAAAAGATCTGACAGGTCCACGTAAAGATCTGACGAAACAACATAAAGATCTGACAAGTCATATAATTATCTGACAGTCGTGGCAAAACAATGCCACCATATAAAACCCACCTCATTCAACCAGCTTCCCGTATTGATGTTTCACACTTCAGAAAAGTATTGCACATGCAATTAAGAGCATTATAATTTTATTAAAACGTTTGAGATTATGATTCATGTAAGAACAAGAGACCCGTAGGTCAAAAGGTTCGCCTCTGTCACCTTGCTCATATATATCAAAGAAAGGCATACATCTTGGACAATAGTATTTTCACTCTAAAAGCCCCCGCCCCCCGGTCCCAGAGATCATGGTATAAGCATATTTGGATCTACATTAACACTACATAAAGAGGAAAAAATCTTATTCTACCCATGGTACTCGAGGATGCTTGTTTATCAATATGAGAACTGTACCCCTTTTGGGCATTGCTATACATGTACATGTATATTGCATATAACTCCATGGCCTCACTCTGGGTTTAGGGATCAAAAGCATGCTCTGAGTGACGCTGTGGTCCTTGAGGAGAAAATTTTTAAAGGAAATTTTCTATACGTATATTCCTACACAAAGCCGCACACTCATGTTCATAGGTTGAGCAAACCCTTAATCTATACTTTGTGAAGTTGCTATTACATTAATTTGATAATGTAATTGTTAATAATTTGACAATTTGCACCTTTGTACATGCACTTCTTGAAAAGAAATGTTTCATATAGTAGGTATGTAAAATATTAAATCCATATTCTAACTTCTGAGCAATACTGAGGGCGCTTGCCCATCAATCGATCGCGATATAATCGGGGGTTCGAGCTCAAATAAAAAATAAGTGAATGGTAAATCTTCACAATTCATACCATTAATTATGATACAAAAATTTCCACCAGGTTTATCAGAGAGTTTATCGCAGCTAAATGAAAATATTGAATTTTTTACAGCTCATACATGTGTTAAATATACTATCAACGTTTTTATTCCAGGTGAATGAAAGTATCAAAATTTTCGCATCCATGTTTTGATTACATGCTAGTGAAATTGACATTGGTAGTTATCCTGTCAATCACGCACGTGAGTACGAGTTACAGATTTCCTGTGGGCGGCGTTAAACTCGTAAACTTAACAATCTTCCTCCTCTGTTGCAATTCTAACGCATACTTGAAATTAATACTAGGATGAAAGTAACATTCACTCACAGCCATCGAATCAAATTCAGTTTCACGCTAAGTTCACGTGTACCCGAACAAAACATCCTCATCAGTTTAACGCGTTTCTGACATTTTCTTTAGAATTATTTTTCAGCTTTTCGATAATAAGAGCTCTTTTATGATTTCCAAGATAGGTTTAAATTCTATATTGTAGTAAAATTACCATATTTTGTATGTTTCTTAACCTGGGTCGCTCAGTTGTTAGATCTCCTAGTTAGTAATGCAAGGGGCCCGGGTTCCATACTGGATTGTTTCAAACATTTCCCCTACTTCTTTGCTATATTTATATAACATTACTGTAATACGTAAGAACTTATTAACATTTTTAAGTGCAACAACCAAGAACGATCAAAGTATGCTTACCGGTACTCTAAACAAACATGGTAATATTACCATCAACACCCTTTTTTTATTTTGTAGAGACGAGACAGAATGCAAGTGAATTGCTCGTGAAATGTCATGAAAAAAATATTCATTTTTGAAAAACGTCGCGTGTGTCCCTAAAGGTTTGCAGTGTTGTCCAGTTCCCATGCCCTAGTCTCCAAAACGAGGGTGTCCTATGAAAAACTACCATCCTACCAGAAACATTACAGTGTCATGATGACTGAATGATTTCAAAAAATGTTGGAAATACTGCAAAAATATAGTCTTATTCTTGGAATACCTACCCAGCATTGTGATCCAGGTCTTGATTCATGTTCTGTGCGGCTGGAAAAAAAAATAACAAAATACATATATAGCTTTATTATTATCTTAAATAATATACGTACTTGTTTTGAGATTACTACAAATACGGATACCAAATTTCCTGCAGGTCTTCCATTGGAGTGTCAATTTATCCGTCCGGGCGTTAGCTAATTTATAAATGTTTGTCCAGATGAACGTCCTTTTATGTAATACATTTAGGAAATTACATAACTAAGCTGTTCTAAAATGAGGAAAATATTAATTGTAACATAGAATAAATCACATCCCTGACAAAATTATTGTATCTAAAAAAAATATTTTTAGAGTGTTTTAGTAAGTGCAATGTGAAGAGAAATGAAAAGTGGATTTGCATTTTAATTGATTTTTATTTAATATACTCTCCAAGAATAACTTAAAGTGTTGTATTCATTCAGCAAGTGTTCTTGTTTTTAGATACATGCCGTTATTTAGCTTGTTTCTTTTTACGTTTTGTATATCAGATATGATGGGGAAACAGGTTGCTCTTAATATATCAATCGCTATCACAGACAGAAAACCTGGGATTTGTTTAATATTTGAAAATATAGAGATTGTATGAAGAAAGAATAAGAAAACGATCGCAAAGACTTTTTTTTGTAGGTTTCTCTATGACACGTGTACATGTGTAGGCAATCTGTGGATTATCCGTGACCAGAATCTGGCAGCAGACTTTGTAATTAGATAAATCCGATTCCTCTTTTTACAAGCGATAACGTAATTGTACACTCTTGGGTTTTACTTTTATCTTTCAAACAGAAATAAAAAGTTATCTTAGTCGAATCTTTAGAACATTCGATAATGGAAAAAAAAATCTATGTACCCAGTATACCGTTTCTAACGAAATGTTTCAATAACTAGAATTTGAACTTTTATATTTAAAATATGAAGATACAGGGGGTTATAATTGGTCAATGTTATATACATGTATCACAGGCAACGGTTTTTGTTACCATGGAGACAAATTGAACTATGTGCTTATTGTCATATTTATCTTGTAAAATATCAGGTTGTATATGGCGTCAATACACAATGACAATGAATTTATTCTCATTGAATGATAACATTACATTGAGAAAAAGTATACATAGATAAATAGATTGGAATGCATGCATGAGTACAATATGTAATGAAGATAACAATACAATATAATAACTTAGAGGATCACATCTACTCTCTTCTCTGATATAGCGTGATATAATTAATATCTTCCTTTAATCTCATGCAGCCTTCTTTGTCCAGAAAATGTATTTTTTAATTAATATCATTTTTTTTTTAAAATCGACTATGCTATTTGTAATTATGATGATTATTTTCTTTGAATATCTCTATTTTTGTTTTTTGAATTGAAAATTTTTATGATCATTAAATTTCATAAACGTTTTGTTGCGTAACCGAAAGGCTCGTGAGTCATGCTGCTCACCTGTGCATGTTTAAAAGAACTGTGTTTGGATTTAAGGATGACTATAACACATTGCAGTATGTCACAAATGCAAGAATATCTATGTCTTATACTAGTCTAGTGTATTTGCTGTGTATCCTCCTTAATTTAGTTTATGTAGTGAATTGATTAAGCTGAAAAACTGCATATTGGTAGATTATGAGTTCGGCTCTATTGGCGGGTGATTTATACATCAAAATTGCAATTCTTCGCTAGGTAAAGTATATTCTAAAGTTTCCAATTTCCAATCATATTTCTTCATATCTTGTATTTTTCATCTCTTGTTATATCCTTGAGTGTTATTATACATTTAAGCTATTGCTGATAAATGATACATTCGTGTACATGTATATGCATATCTAAATGTCGAGTTGATATTTTTTCTTCTCTTTTGTTTAAATTCTGTCTCATAAGGATTCAAAACCAGGTCACCAGATAAAAGTGCACAATTCGTGCCTATGGGAATTCCAACTGACTGCTCTGTGCGTGGAATCAGAGTGGTGTTTAACAAAGTAATTTATAGATGACTGATCACAAGATATAAATATTCCCGTGGTCCATTTTCATTTTAGTAGCCTATGTCAAAGAGCGTAGTCTTTATTTTATCATAAGGAATGGTTTTGTAATGTGTTGAAGGTCATGTTTTGATGCTATTGACCTGGGGGGGGGGGGTGTCACTGAAAACTCCTTTAAAATTTCTTAGGATTCATATATAATTTACATGGCATCTCGCATATGCTGTGGTACAATATATCTAAAGTTTATATTTTCATGAGAAGCAAAGATGGGGTCTTCATTTTGAGCCGTTCTAGCAAAAAGCCCTTACTTATCCCACAATATTGAAACGTCACAATGAAAAATGTGACGTCATTTTTGTATACCTTGTAAACAGAACGATATCATGACTACCAATCACCACTAATAGTTGTAATTTTTTGATTTTACTGTTAATTTTAAAGTCGAACAAACAATATGCCATAATGCTCTGATGAGACTGTTCTCTATAATCTAAACTTTCAGCTTTTAAATTAATTAAGTAGGTCCTTTTGCTCTAATAGAGAAGTCCGGTTCATTAGCTAGAGCATTTGCTGGATCAATGTATCTCTGGTTGTAAGGGTTATTTTCGAAGTTTTAGATCCAGTTTAGGTAGGGTAACTATTCATTTGTATTTTGAAAAGGAACTTGATGTAGGAAATTTAATTTACATTTACAACACTCATATGAGTTCATTTTAACTTTTTCTACATAATGAAATTGTTTGATCCAATCTAAAGGGTGGTACATGAGGAGAAATGTTAGATTCAAAGGACGCTGGCTATCACAAAATAAATAAATAAATAAACAAATGCGTGGGCTGATATAGGTTTTTTCCACATATTCTGACTGTAATTAGTACAAATATCAAAATTCTTTAAAGTTTAAGGAACTTGTAAATTGCATGTGAAGTTAAAAAATTGTGATATCTACCCCTTCCCCCAAGCATTTACGAAATTATACCCTTTGTAGAATAGATAAATTTTAATTTAGAGTCCATTTTCATCATTTTAGACACAAAGAAAGTTTATTAGTACATGTAGGAAATATCATTAAACGAACATGTACAATTCTTGATTTAAGATTTTATCTAAGGTAAGCTAAAATACAAAACGGATTCCCCAAAAGCACCCCTCATTAATCAAGAGAAAAGGCCTCCGAAATTAAGCATTTGTAAAGGCTCATTTACTTTTTGCCGACATCAGTGCTTTTCGTGTGAATAGTGGCCAGGGTTTATAAGGGCTCGATTTGCGAGTCCCCGTCAGTCTCAGACTCGGTTGTGAACTCTGATCACCATGCGTGCTTGTGTGCTTCTGTGCGTTTTTGGGCTGGCTGCTGTGTATGGCGCCCCCAATAGCGACTGTGCGGCAGAACTGGGAAGGCTCAGGACAGAACTGGAAATGATGAAGGACACGCTCAGCAAGCTTCATGAGGAAATCATAGAGGTTGAGGACAGTAAGTTTTTTTTTTTATAAATATATCTTAATAACGATGCAGTTTTAACCAGATGAAAATGCTAAATTTTATAGAAGAACATTAGCGTTATTCTTAAAGGCGTTGGCCTGCAGGGAAGAGGCAAAGTTACCTGAAATCAATGATAAGTGAATAAAGGCAAATTTGGTCATCTGAAAAATAGAATCAATCCATACCATTAAAGCATACGCATTTTGATAAAAGAAGCGATATGCAAAATATATATTTCAATATTAATGATCTTGATAGTGTAGTATAGTATCGAAAACCTTGTACAGATCAGAATCATTGTTTAGAATTTCTTTTGGGGATCTTTTATGATAATATTAGATGATTATTGAGCCTCGCACTTACCATGTTTAGGTTGGCGCGTTTACTGGAGTATATTTATTAAATTTCAGACGCCCCACACAGCAGAGGAAAGCGATCTGGATATTACTTACGAGGACCAGCTGGTCCCATGGGAACCTCAGGTAAAATTCACAAACTTTTTATAGTAAAATATCTTTTATTTTTGCAGTTAGTTCTTTAAAAATATCACAAAGCCTATTGGGTATACTCGTGTCTAGTTTCTGTAATTCTATTACAATGTATAACAAATATGATTTAGAAAAATTTCAGAGATGAATGATTTTTTTTTGCAATAATGATCAGGTCCCAAGGGTGAGCCAGGTGCACCAGGAGCTCCCGGACCTCAGGGTAAGCAGGGGTACCCCGGATTCAAGGGGGACACTGGACCTCCCGGAATCCCCGGGGACCAGGGTGAACAAGGTCTCCCAGGACCACAGGGTGATGGTGGTGCCCCAGGAGAGACCGGTGCCCCAGGAATTCCCGGACCAGAAGGACCCATGGGACCTCAAGGACCCAAAGGATACGAAGGGGCTGTAGGAGAGCCCGGTGTTCCTGGAGAGCAGGGACTTCCCGGAGAGAAGGGAGAGCCTGGCGCCCCGGGAATAATGGGGCCCATGGGACCACAGGGAGAGAAAGGTAATATCATTTTTGAGCAACTTTGGAAAATAATTGAACGAGTTACATGTAGGTGCATAAGTTATATACATGTACATGTACGTTAAGATTGTAAAACAAACTGACTATTTACAGTATAAGATACATGTATTTATATATTCTTGTAAAAATTGAATCGAGTCTGTCCATGAAAATATGTGATACTAATTTTAGTGCACCGTATGTGACACATTTTGAAAAGTAATATCTCATCAGCGATGCTTGAAGCCTGAAAGTTTGGAAAGCAAAGGACTATGAAATTTTATAGAAAAGGCCTAAAATAGTATAAACATCAAACCAAAAGCCAGTAAAGCTTTGCATAAAGAAATTATATGTTGATTGTTTACTGGTATTTTGTAGGAGACACCGGATACCCAGGATTACCAGGAGAGCCAGGACCACAGGGACCTCAGGGTGAGGCCGGACCTCAAGGTCTAGAGGGACCAATGGGACCACGCGGACCTCAGGGATACCAGGGACCCCAGGGCGCACCTGGTGCTCCAGGAGAGAAAGGAGATCAGGGTCTGAGAGGAGCAACAGGCCGACCAGGCCAACCCGGGCCTGCACAGCTCGCCCCCGCACAAGCTAAGGCCCCAGCCTATTATGTACAAGCCGCCCCTAGCAATTACAAGGGGACGTAGACATTCATTTATAGCTTTAAAATTCCAAATTAGCTTTTAAAAAAAATTCCATCCATGCTTGTTATTTTTTGGCATTTAATTTATTAGATTAAATAGCTGTGCTTGGGCTAGCCCGGTCTGCTGGTTATGTGAGCTGTGATTGTGGCGAGGTAAAAAAAAATGTGAGAAAAAGTCCAATAAAAAACATTAAAAATTACTTGTGATTTTTGTTATTTTTTGGGAGTATGAGTGATATAGGTACAGTCTATCTACACTGTGTGCATCCATGTGACTTGAAAGTCTTTGTATGACACACCTTTGACAAATATTCTTTATCTGTATTCCTTCGCAATGAAGAAATACATTATGTCTCAACGATATTATAAAGGGAATGGACTATTCTTTTGTCCTGTGTCCTGAATATTTTGAATTAGGTTCGTTGATACAGAAGGTAGACTTTTAAAACAAAAAGCATTTGGTATGAAATCTGTTCAACATGAACTGCACGTTGGATCTCGTGTTTCCTTGTATGCAGGAGAAGCTTTGTTCACGATACGCAAAATGGGCAAAACAGTTTGGAGATTGTTGTGTTTTCGAGTCATGCTGCATCCGACAAACAATTAGATGTAACTAACGTGGAAATACGGACAATGCAGATTCGTTCGTATTGGTGGTACCTAATGCGATTCTGCTATGTAATTTAAGGCTCATAAAGCACGAGCTTATCTTTATTCATACTTTAAAAAAATCACAATGTATGTAACCTATCGTAAACATGAGTGTATGTTATAAACACTTAGTACAAAAACTTATCGTGGAGTTATTTCGTGACTAATTTGACATGGACAGCAACAGACACAAACTTGATCATTGTCTGTAAATACAATCCAATATTTTTTTTAATCACACGTGTTTTATAAGATTTTGCGTGCTTGTCATGGCCATTTACTAATACATTGGAGAAAATACAAATACAACGTAAAGAGAGCACCAATGATGATAATATGGCAGCATAAGACAAATGAATATAGATGTCTCTGCTCTATCCGAATGACGAAATGAAAACGAATAATCTATGACATGCGCATACAAATGAAGTTAAAAATTCTATATGACGAACCCAAAGAATTTTTAACATAACCTGCACGAAATAACCAGGTTTATCCATATTTGATAAACCCCATTTTATTCATACATGTAATTGATTCCGCCCGACTAAGGATTATCATGAAACCCGAGATAAATCGTTATACTGTATACATGTACCACCTTCGCTCTCCTGTACATACCAAATATAAAAGAAAAACAAGTTATGGTGTATGTTACACTTTTATAAACCCCATTACAGTGGTACCTATGAAAAACGGGAATATATAGAATATACAAAGTACATACGTAACTTTCACTGGATTAAGTGAGAAAATGTGAGATTTGTTTTTAAACAACAAAATCTGAGAATAGAACCTCATAGAAACCCTGTACCCATTGAAACTGCATATTAGTAATGAACATGATTCATAACTTAACCTATGAATCATGACATTTTAAACGCTTAATCTATGCGGAAAATTAAAAAAAATATTTGAAACCGTGCGAGGCTCATATTGAAGAGTTTTATTTTTCCTTCGTTACCCTATGAGATTGACAGTCGTGACAAGTTAATTCCGCGTTGCGTTGAGTAGGAAATGTTACGAAACATCAAACATTGTGAGATATAGTATTTTCCGGGGAAAAATAGTCGAAGAGCCACACTTTAACATAAGTATGTACATACTTGCCTAATACATGAATATTTTTATTCAAGCATTACACACATAGTAATACCGTTAAACATAAACTCAAATCAAAAAGTAAATCGATATAAGATGTTAAATTCTTTTAAGATACAAACTCAGTAGGATTTATTATCATTTATAAATAATTGTTTGTTTCCATAATTTTATGTTTCCACAAATCCCGACCCTATTCATGTGGTTAGGGTAGAAAGATAGTAAACTGATTTTCATTTGGGAGGGAAGGGGGTGATCATGTTTGTCTAGTTTGGGTAAGTGTAGACTAAGAGAAATATAACTACCAGAGTGATAATAGGAACCCCAGGTCGTAAGGCGTATCAACGTGATTTCATTTCCCTTATGGAGATATATTAAATAAAACATTGAAACGTTTTCAACCTATGCTGACAAGAAGCAATTTGAAGAAAAGCAGGGTCCTTTCTAGTATTTGACCTTCTCCCTTTCATTGGAGCAACCAACATTAAGATTTCGATAAAAAAAAAAATTCCACCAAAATTGGCAATCAATAATTTCTTCACGGATCGCGCGTTTTTTTTGTCGGTCACGGAGAAATGGCCTTATGGTCATAAAGTCGAGATCTAATATGTAAATGCGAGTGTCCAGTGCGACTTTAATTTGATTGCAGAATGAATGCAAGACAACGCGAAAACAAGAGTTGGGATTGTTTTGCAATATTCCTATTTATGTCTTTCCCAGGGATTTTTATTGGAATGGAAGATCGTTTATCTGAAAAGTAAATTGCCCACATATGTCTGTTGAAAATAAAATATTCCTATCTTTACAGATGTGGTTTTGCCCTCATCTTGAGATTCAAGGTTTGAACAAAATTATGTTTAAATGTAATATTTTATAAGATGCACATCAATCTAGAACGTTACATTACTTCATTTGGGGGGGAAAGTATTACCTCTATGGATACACTTTTGCCCATCAATTTAGTTATGGTGTCTCTCTATACTTGAGAATCCTTTCTCGTATTTTCTGAATAGATTGACGAACAGTTGGCAGTTCAGTCGATTATTTAACCATTACATGCAATTTTCTATATAAACATCCGGGACGTGTTAAAGAGGTTTGTAAGTGTAACAAATTATCCGATGATTAGTAAAATCTGGTAGGGTGGGAACGAAGGCCTATCTGTTTTGTCTATATTCAGTAAATTGTAAAGTTACGCTAAGAAAAGGACAATGTGTTTCAATATACTGATAAATCATCACAATATTTCAGTATTGTCGTCTAAGTACTCTCAGTACTTTGATGGATTTTCTTATTGGCTGCTGGTTAGTGGCTGCTAGCTTCAGCCTGGTCAATATTTTGAAAATTATACATTTCAACCTAAATCAATAGATGTACATGTATAGGACAAAAGAATTGAGATATACATCCAAATAGTTCGAAGATACATATAGTAGATTCAAGGTTTACCATCTGACATAGCATTCTGACACGATCCGGTATTGGTAGATACAATGTAACTAGATTAGTTTTAAAAGAATACAAAAATCAAAATAATAGATTCTTTTGGACACAGTGAACCCAATCTTTCGAATCTTCCAAGAAAGAAAACTTCAAATTCCACCTCATAAAGAGAAAATGTGATATACATAATTTGTCTTTTACATTGATCTCCGTCCTTTGGAATAAATTACATCTAAATTAAAGTGACACAAATTTCCAAAATTCATTAAATATTCATGTAAAATGTTATATATCACGAACGGTTTTCTGTTACAATACATGGAGCACAGCTTGTGACGAACATTTTTTATGTAAGAAAGTTAGCTTCCACTTTATATGAGAACACGGAAAATGGAACGCATTCGCCTAGGCTATTTTGTTAAGATTTTTTGCTTGTTCCGAATAGTTTTCCAGTTCCGAATAATTGAAGTTGGCTATTAAAGTGAAAACTTTTTAACATCGTACTGAATTATTAAATAAAATATCACGATAATAAACTTTCATCTGTTAAATAATTCTACAATTTTCATATTTTCTGAGCGCATGAATTTTGCTACAAATGTAGCTCCTTAAAAAGAGGGAGTGCTTACTTTCCCGAAAATCCGTCAGGTTTGTTTTCTGAAAAGATCGGAAAGTCCCCTCATCAAGACATCATCTATATATCTATATGTAAGG
>CAJDSM010020434.1:16032-27386 GCA_903981925.1 Ostrea lurida
AAATGTATCCCTGGCCGTCCAGGGACTCTGGGCGCAACTGATCATTCAGAATCTCTTATGACGCTCATGTTCAGCTAAAAAAGCAATTATGTGTGTATTACAAACATAGTATATCTAAATATGTTTTATTATAAGCATTGCACTTGGTATATGTCAATAAATGTATTTTGAAGTAGGTACAAGTTTCTAAAGTTCAGCCATGGCCAAATTATTGATGATTTAAACTTGGAGCTCAACCTTGCAGTCAAATGAGGAATGATTAGCAATCAAAAAATAGCTTCAGTTTGATCCAGTAAATGATCTGTGTCATATAACGAGAGCTTGACAGTCTGACAACAAAATTGCTAAAATGCCATTTTCAACTGAAAAAATATGCACTTAATCTCAAGTGGTTTTCTCCTTTCGAAAACATATCAGGCATTGCGGTCGAGCATAATTCTCAATTGTATTTCATTAATGTACATCAATATATCTATATATCATATAATATAGTTCAATTTTGCTCGCCAAATGCGGCAATCTTTTCCTGCTAATCTATATGACATTTGACTGTTTTCAGATCTCATTTTGATAAAAGGCGGATAGCAATGTCTTATTCGTGACTGGTCATAATGCTATCAAATTAGTGAATCGTGTTTCCAATTTTGTTAACGTAGTTATATCCTGTTTATATATTTTTCTACTATCTTAAAGATATAAAGTTAATATTCTGACAACATCATAAAGAGATGAATAAAATATTGGGCCTATTCTTATTGTATAAAATCGTACCTTGGGTTGCCCACGTAAATCAAAATTTTTGATCTAGGACATATTTGACCGGTATAGGTGCAAGGATTTTTACGGAAATGTAATACATAATAGGATATTTACTAGTTTTATATTCTTCAAATAATCATGTTTCGAAAATAGTGTGCACTTGATTAGTTTGGTTACACAGTTCGCCTTCTTCGTAATCATACCGAAATTGACTCTATGGCGGCAAGTCAAAAATAATAATATCATATTTTAATACTTACGAGCAATTTCATTTAGGTCCTTCCATTGAACCTTGTACTAAACGAATATTTCTCCTGTGCGATAGAATTTCAGATTTGACCAATTCCATATCATCTGCAAGTTTTCTGATTTCATATTGGAAATCGCATGACTGACAAGTTCCTAGGAACAAGAAATGTTACGATAAACGTTTTCACTGGTTGGCCGGGGACAAAAGAGTGAGAAAAACGCAAGAGCTACCGAAACCTCCAAAGAATTGGAACAAAGCACAGTGATGACATTATTCGTATTTAAATCATCTGCCTACTTTGCTTTGAATGCAAATTGAAATATCTATGATTTGGCTTGTTCTTGGTCAAACTTGCTTAATCGTCGAATAATTCCGATGTTTAACAATTGAATTTTTCCAGCAAAGTGCAAAGCTCGGTATGCAATGTTCTTACTCTCGGATTTCGTTTGGGGTTATTTTAACAAGACAAGTGACTGGATATCGATAAATGATAATACTCATGCTACGGTTATACCCTCATGAATACTTCGAAACGCTATGACCAAAACTAGGCTACTGAGGCACCGCATAAGATCTAATGCTAATGAAAGCACTCACAACACTATATCGCATATCCTTTACAACTAGATACTGTAACGTATAATGGCAAATGGTGCTCGTACCTCATTGTCATTTTCAAGGGTTTGGGGCTGACTTTGTAATAACAATTTTCCTCTAAAATGAATTAGCAAATGATTCCAAAGAAGGCCTTGCAAGTATACAAAAGTAATGGCTAACGATAATCACTACATATGAATTAGGGACATGACTAAAATCTATTATTGGGTGAATTGGCAGTGGGTAAGACTAATAGGTTAGCTTACACTGCGTCAACCTCGGACTACCGTTTAATACTGCAGCCTTTATTCAGGACACACAGTATTAGCGATAGCCTTCCACTGCTGTGTAACTGCAAGCCTCTATGCAGCAGACACACCGACCACAAAGCTGGTCGCCAGACAGGTCAGGAAGACGGATTAACTTGCTTGGTGGCTAACCTCTGTCCACTGGTTGCTCTGAGTGCAAGCCCTCCAACATACGCTCTGCTTTTAATTGTGTCGCCTGCCTGCGTTAGCAGAGCGCGACATATAGGGATACTTTAGTCGTCTGCGTGTGGCGTCGTCCTGAGTCGTGTCGTCGGGCCCCCGTCCAAAATATTATGTCACATTTTTCTCGAAACACATCGGCCAGCTTCCTGATTTTGGAAGAGCATCAGATGGACAACTGTATCGGTAACGCAGTTTCCAATTCCGCCATGTCAACTTCTGTTTGACGCAACTTTGCATTTTCTACATGGCAAATTTCGTGTACACATTTTTCTCAGGAAACCCACAGACAAGTTCCTGCATATTTTGGCACAGAGCAACAGTATGGACAACTGTAATCGTGTAACGCGTTTCCAATCTGCTGCACTGTCAACTTCCTGTTAGACGCAACTTAGAATATTCACATGATTAAACTTTCTGTCACTTTTCCTCAGGAACCAACAGGCCAGCTTCTGATATCCTTGGCACAGAGCATCAGTGTGGACAACTGTACCGGTAAGCGCAGTTTCTAAGCCACATATCCACTTCCTGTTTGACGCACGTTATTTTTTTTACAGATAACAAATTTGTCTTTATTTCAGATAGATCTCACAAATGGCATCTGAAAAAACCATTATAATATATTATATCTTTTTGCCATGATGATACTCTTTAAATGATGAAGTAATTTTCAAATAAATAGAATAGACGCATTCTTTCCCTGGAAGAGTCACATTAAGTTGCAAATCTACGACCGTATGGACTGTACAGGTCAACCACTTTGGTGAGCTTGGCTTCTTGCGTCGTCTCTATTAAGCAATTCTTTTTCAAGGAGGCTGCAGAGGTATACAAACCCCCCCAATCAACAGCTAGCATGGTTCTTGATATAATCATATAATAATTTTAACTCAAAAGACAGTAAAACAATGAGCCATATAATGTATCATTTATGATTTATTAATTCTAATGTTCATTGCACAACTGTTTAACAATGCAAAAAATTTAAATAAATACACATCAAACCAAATGAAATAATAAGAAATTTATATACAACACATGAATTTAAAAAAACATAACCACAAGGTTTTGGTCAACTTTCTAACACAGATATGTATAATATGTGTTGAAGATATACCAAATTATAATTAATTTTTAGAGCTGGTGAATTATTTGAAGAATGGGTAAAAAACCGAAATTTACATAATAATTGTGAAAAATGGAATTACCTCCCCTTTGCAAAAATCTACAAATTCAAAAACTGTGAAATACTGTTTTACATGTGCAGCTTTCCCTTTAATGGCTCCGATGCCATACGGTATTGGAATGCTTTTCGCCTGAATGATACTCGGTAACATTTTTAATAATAGGGCATAGATATACTATAAAGAGCGTCCAAACCAAAATCCTATTCAAATGCAATGGCATGATGACAGTGATGAGCAATCTGCATCCTTGTGGTTCGGCTACAAAAATAACCATAACAATAAACGATGGTCTTCTTTCAGTTTATGCTTCGAGAATAAATATACTGCTGCTCAATACCATATTAATCAAGCTATCATAAATTATTAAACATACGATAAAATAATATGAGATAGTAGACATATTTGACTGTTACGTACTGCACATTCGTAATTAATTTACTCAGAGATGAAAATCAGATGCTTATATAAACTTTCCTTATTCAAAGTTTATGCTATACAAGCTGCTCTTACCAGAGTGCAGTAGGACTGACTTGAAAGTGGGGGGGGGGAAACTTTTCGAAGTGGGGGGGGGGGGGCAAAATAATAACTTTTGCCCCCCCCCCCCCACAACACTAATATAGAAAGTGGGGGGGGGGGGGGCGGGCATGGGAATAGTAGCCCCCCCGTCACCACTGCTCCTAGCCTCTTGGCTTAGTATTTAACGTGGAAGTTTATAAATAACAGGCATATCATATCTTATTTGTATATCACATAAAGAAAGTCTATCTTTCATTTCCACAGATCATTAGACACTTTTTGGAGGATTTTGCTTGATCTGGAGAAGGGATCTATATAGTACAAAAAATGTATTTGTATAGGAAAAAGATACTGTCATAATAGGTAATGATCTTCGTTTCGCGGTTTCTCAATGATACGACACAGTTGGACTGACAATGCACGATTTGCACCCATTCATGCATATCCAGTGGATTATACAATGGTCCATTTGACAAGAATTTGTCATATTGACATACAATTTCTAAATATAAAGTCAGTCAATACTTTAGGGTGAGACACCTTCACTGAAGATGCATCAACTGACAGTTTGGTAATCTAGGACAATGAAAAATCTAAAGATGGACAGAGGAACAGATTACATGTATGGACAGACCACCATACCATATATATCACATAATAATCGCTCGGTCAGCGACAAACATATAAAACAGAAGATGACCAATAAACCAAGAACTAATCCAGTGTATGTCACTATATACCAAATATGCACGAGTTATAGTCTGGAATTTCACTTAAAATCCTATAAATGGAGAATCTAAAAGTTCACGTTTGTGATTAAATTTGTTATCCTTTAAACAGTGAATATCATGTAGGTCTATTGGGCAGGGAGGGGTCTTTTTCGTGCCACACCTGCTGTGACACGGGACCTCGGTTTTTCCGGTCTCATCCGAATGACCGCCCATTTAGTCGCCTCTTACGAACACGCAAGGGGATGCTGGGGACTATTCTAACCGGACCCCCACGGGTTTTTGTGCTTTGACAAGGATGATTAATATTAAGGATGTTTGGTCCGCAAATTGGCAGACTTATTCTTATATTCATACGAAGCAGAATTTGTTCAAAAACTGTTAGCGGATTAGCTGCAGAACTGTAGCTCTCTGACATTTTTGGGTCGGATTTCCGACCCAAAAAAAATTCAGAGAGCTACAGTTCTGCAGCTATTACGGGATAAAAAAAAACTTGCCGTGTCCTTCACCTTACAAATTCTGCTTGCGTATGAATATAAGAATAAGTCTGCCAATTGCGGACCAAACATCCTTAATATTAATCATCCTTGTCAAACACAAAAGACCCGTGGGGGTCCGGGTTAGAATATGTCCCCAGCATCCCCTTGCGTTTCAGGTAAGAGGCGACTAAATGGGGCGTCATTCGGATGAGACCGGAAAAGACCGAGGTCCCGTGTCACAGGCAGTTGGCACAAAAAGACC
Organism: Ostrea lurida; assembly: GCA_903981925.1. Classification (NCBI taxonomy): domain Eukaryota; kingdom Metazoa; phylum Mollusca; class Bivalvia; order Ostreida; family Ostreidae; genus Ostrea; species Ostrea lurida. The sequence goes on from CAJDSM010020434.1 coordinate 21,296, forward strand.
CCTCCTGCCCAATAGACCTTACATGTGATATGTCACTGTTAAAGGATTAACAAATTTAATCAAAACGTGAACGTTTTAATTCTCTCATTTAAGGATTTTAATGTAAATATTCCAGACTTATAATCGTGCATATTGGTCGATTATAGTGAACATAGCACTGGTATTAGCTGGCTTGTTTATGGTCATCTTTCTGTTTTTAATATGTTGTCGCTGAGCCGAGGCGCATTATGTTATGGTAAATAGTAGTGGTGGTCTGTCCATACATTGCTACTCTGTTCCTTATGTCCATCTGTTAGATTGCATTGATCACTTAGATTACCAAACTTTCAGTTGATGCATCTTCAGTGAAGTGTCTCACCCTAAGAGTTATTGACTGACTTTTATTTAAAATTGTGATGTCAAATATGACAAAATTCTTGTCCAAATGGTCACCTTGTATAATCCACTGGATATTGCATGAATGGTGCATCGTGCATTGTCAGTCCAGTAACTGTGTCTCATGAGAAACGGAAACAGAAGATCATTTACCTATTATGACAGTATGCTTTTCCATATACAAATACATTTTTTTACTTGAAAGATTCCCTTCTCCAGATAGCAAATCCTCCCAAAAAGTTGTCTAATGAGTCTGTGGAAATGAAAGAATAGACTTTCTTTATGTGATATACAAAATAAGATATACCTATGTGTTATTAATAAATCTTCCACGTTAAATACTAAGCCAAGAGGCTAGGAGCAGTGGTGACGGGGGGGTCTATCTTATTCCCATGCCCGCCCGCCCCCCCCCCCACTTTCTATATTTGATGGTGTTGTGGGGGGGGGGGGGCAAAAGTTATTTTATTTTGCCCCCCCCCCCCCACTTTCGACAAAGTTTCCCCCCCCCCACTTTCAGAGTCAGCCTACTGCACTCTTGTGAAGAGCAGGCTTGTATAGGCATAAACTTGTTTGGAATAAGGAAAGGTTTATATAGCATCTGATTTTCATCTCTGAGGTAAATTATATTTACGAATGTGCATACGTACAGTCAAATTGTCTCTATCTCTATATTATTTTTATTCGTATGTTAATAATTTATGATGAGCTTGATTAATATGGTATTGAGCAGCATGTATATTTTATTCTCGAAGCAAAACTGAAAGAAGACCATGTTATTGTTATTGGGTTATTTTTGTAGCCGAAGCACAAGGATGCAGATGTCTCATCACTTTGTATCATCCATTGTCGATTTGAATAGGATTTTTGGTTTACGCTCTTTTATAGTATATCTATCTATTATTAAAATGTTACCGAGTATCATTCAGGCGAAAAGCATTCCCAGTACCGTTGCATCTGAGACCATTAAAGGGGAAAGCTTATGCACATGTAAAAAGTTGATTGTGACACATTTTTGTGGTAGATTTTGCAAAGGGGAGTAATTCCATTTTTCACAATTATATTTTTCGTTTTATCCCATTCTTCAAATATTCACCAGCTATAAAGAATGGTAATAAATGTTGTGTTGATATCTTTCATACACATATTGATACTATCGTGTTAGGAAAGTTTGACCAAAGACCTTGTGTGTATGTTTTTAAATTCATGGTTTGTATATATCTAATATTCTTTGGTTTGATGGTTATTTAAATTTTTTTCATGTAACAGTTGTGCAATGAACATAGAAGAATAAATCATAAATGATAATTATAGGCTCATTGTTTTACTGTCTTGATTAAAATTATGTATATGATTATATCAAGGTAACTCATGCTATGCTGTTAGGAATTGGGGGGGGTTTGTATTACCTTCTGCAGCCCCTTAAAAGGAATTGCTTAAAGAGACGACCAGTAGAAGCCAGCTCACCAAAAGTGTGTTGACCTGACAGTCCAGTAAGGTCGTTAGATTTGCAAGGCTTAATGGTGACGTCTTCAGGGAAATATTCTTTTTTACTTCATCATTTAAAGAGTTCATCATGGCAAAAAGATGATAATATATTATAATGGTTTTTGTCAGATCCATTGTAGATGAGATATTGTTATGAGATGCCTGGCAGCCATTTGTGAGATTCTATCTGAAATAAAGACAAATTTGTTTGTCAAAAAAATTAAAGTTGCGTCAAACAGGAAGTTGACATGCGGCAGATTGGAAACTGCGTTATACGATACAGTTGTCCATACTGATGCTCTGTGCCAAATATCAGGAAGCTGGCCTGTGTGGTTCCTGAGAAAAATGTGACAGAAATTTGTCTATGTTAAAAATATTCTAAGTTGCGTCAAACAGGAAGTTGACATGCGGCAGATTGGAAACTGCGTTATACGATACAGTTGTCCATACTGATGCTCTGTGCCAAATATCAGGAAGCTGGCCTGTGTGGTTCCTGAGAAAAATGTGACAGAAATTTGTCTATGTTAAAAATATTCTAAGTTGCGTCAAACAGGAAGTTGACATGCGGCAGATTGGAAACTGCGTTATACGATACAGTTGTCCATACTGATGCTCTGTGCCAAATATCAGGAAGCTGGCCTGTGTGGTTCCTGAGAAAAATGTGACAGAAAATTTTGAGACGCCGACGACGACGCAGGACGACGCCAGACGCAAGACGACTAAAGTGATCCCTATATGTCACCTCCGCTAACGCAGGCAGGCGACACAATAAGGGTAGCTTTAATTCTAATTTTATGAGTGAGCACTTTAATCTGATGTACTCTTCCTTTCTGTGCATAAAAATACATCATTGTGTTATTTATAGATGTTGTATAGTCCCTGAAGACACAATTAATTTTATTTTCCTATAGAGCTGCGCATTCCAGTCTGTGCAGTGAGCATTATCTAATTAAAATTAGACGTTAGATCCACTCACATACTCGCTTAACATATTGTTATATAGCGAAAATACAAGCAGATATAACATTTAATTTTATTATAATGAGATTGTGCAGTGAGATCTAAAGTTGAGCATTTTATACAATTGAGTTGTGTTGTAAAATCTGACAAAATTTACTATCGATTATCGAATTGATTCGGCAGTACACAATCGATTTTAAAATTGATTATTTGAACTTTCCATTTAAAGTTGCCTATTGAATGAAGTACACATATGACATTCATTTTGAGTGACAGAAATCTCCATAGCACTTTAGATCCAGTTGCTCCAGAGTAGAGACATATATAGATTTACTTCATCTGCACCGTTTTTGTCCGATATTGTTACGAGAATATTAGAGTTATGTCCCTTAGAAATATTAAAACTGAAACCGTTACGGTGAATTATACTATTTCCGGATCGAATAGTCAGCGACAATTGATGTCCAAAATTTATAATCGATTGTCGCTAAGTGCTGCTTTCAGCGTCGATTTTTCGACAGTTGGCAACTATCGTTACAACACTACAATTGAGATTGTTACAGTAGCTGCAGTTTGCTCCCCTATGTGGTCACTTTAGCTGCATGGTGTTGCGTCCTTGGCACTTTATGCTCAGTAATTGTGACTTCAACTCATTTGGGTACCAGTTGGACAGTAGAGGCTCTTGCTCATCCTCTTAGCACCAGAAACTGGGTATTACCAGCCTTAATAGCCTTCATTGATTTGGAACTTAAGTATAGTGATACAAAACATTTTCAGCTCAAAATCAGAAAGAACGAGATAGTCACTGAATGACTAAATATTAAAATAGCCTACTCTTCTACTTTTAGTGAACAAAAACACAGAACTTCACAATACAAAGTCTAAATAATTAGATACACAAAGATTACAGGTAATTAGTGTTAAGTAATCCTCCTGCACTCACCACCTCCTCCTCTGCTAAGATGCGGACTTTATCTTCATTCCTGTTGACACTGCCGTATCCATCATAAGCCTTTACCACTCCATTCAATCCTTTTGTCTCACTCATGATGTATGAAGTCTCAGAGTCATCCTACTGCAGAAAAGAAATCAATGTGTCACAAATTCAGAGAGAATTTACCAGAAAACAATGAAGGGACAATTGTATTCATGAATTTCTGCATCCTGCAGGTCTAATTATTACCAAATAAAATGGATTGGTCCTGCTACAAGTTCATATACAGATGACATTCACAGATGAGATATTACAATAATCTCAGAGCATGTAATTGTTGCTGTAGGTTTGCATTAATCACGTTAGCTGAATGTTAAACTGAGTACAATTACTTCATTGTGAACTATGTGTAGACTGGATGTATTACCACGGTAAAGCAATGACAGTTGCTGAACAATAAACTTCTTTTTCAAACCTCACATGCACACTCTTGTTGTAGACAAGAAATGAGGAAGCATATGCCATGAATATCCTCCATAAAAGTAAACATCCACTCGGAAGCACATATACTGTTACATTAGATTAGCAGTGTAAATCAATTTTCAATGACAGATGTACTGTTTCATTGATTCAAAGCTGATATGCAGGCAATACATGCATCTTGATCTTTCCAACACGATCAGCATTTCCATGCTTTAAAAAGTTGTCCAAAATTCAAACTTTCTAATCAAATATATGCATGCAATGCATTATATAATTTACTACTACTGAGCAAGCATCTGTCCACTACCATTTGGGGGGGAGGGAGGGAGAGGGGGGAGGAATGGGTGTCACTAAATTTCACCCCATATTTCATTAACAGTACTGTATATATATATTAATAATATGAATTAGAAAATAGTGATTTCTGACAAACATATAATACATGTACATACATATGTAAATATACATGTAGTTGGTTGTACTGGAAGTCCAGCACTGCCTGCTACCCAAACATTAGTTACACCATTTCAACAAGTAAATGATTTACTCTTGACTATAGGGATATCACACAAGATACAAGTCCAGCTTCAGATTCTTCACCCTGTGTACCAACGTTGGAACCCACAGGTCTTATATACCTGAGAGAAAACCCGTGGGTTCTAGTGATGCCTGTGTAGCACAGCACCATGTACAAAACAATCTGGAGGGAAAAGAATTAAATGTCCTACATCAAGTCAAATAAATCTGTAATAGGTGATGCATGGGATTAAGAAAATAATTTAAGAGAAAGCCATACAAATTTATTTTTTAATAATTAGGATAGTTTTGTATCCTAAAGCATGTTTTTACCATGGTAAACACAGCAAACTTATGTGCATTGATATTAAATACACATACAACTTACAAGTATACAATGTGCTTCATACAATGTACACAGTCATACTTTGAATAGCTATTGTAAAAATGACATTGCAACATTGCAAATCAAATTTCGAAATTACTTCAATTCCTAAAACTTACGTTAAAACTTTTAGGAATTTTATCTTTTCTGTCCGTTTGTCACATCAAACAGTTATTGTGTGACAACTCTAATGGGCTGGTACCAATTAATAAGACAGGGATAGACATTAACTTTTAATCTCACTTGTCCTTCGGGCAAGTACTTGTCCGAATGAAAAACTTGCCTGTTTAAAACTTTTACCTGCAATACACTTATTAGCCAGTAATTCAAATACCCCTCCCCCATTTGCGGAGTCAGTCGGTAGCAAGGTTTTCCTTCTTTATCCTACCAAATTTAAGTTCAACTACCACTTATAATCATTGATTAGAATTTCATACAAGTTTATGATATGCTGCACCCTGTCTGGCTGTGACAGTGATATTATTTGCAATTGACTGCAATAGATTTCAAAAACCAACGTATAATAAATTGGAAGGAACATCTTTTCACTGCAAACTAGCTGGACATGGACATACATTGTAATTGTGAAGTGTTGTGGAGAGGATATAGCATCACTGCCGTGAGTTCATGCAACTGTCACAGTATGTCTGTGTGTGTTTGTATTTGTATGTATGGATCTTGTGAACAAGATAGAAGCAATAGTATTCATCAGAGGATCATCAAACCTTCCACAAATGTTACCCATGGAGAAAAAAACCCTATTGATTTTCAAGGTCAAGGGTCAAAGGACAAGGTCGCTTTTGACCTTTGCCTCAAAATCTTGTAAACAGGGTTGAAGAAAGGGCATTTATTAGATGATCATCAAACCTTCCACATGTTCCCCATTGAGAGAGGATTTCAAGGTCAGGGGTCAAAGTCGCTAGTATTAACTAGAAATACTGTGAGTAAAACTC
>CAJDSM010020437.1:4092-14142 GCA_903981925.1 Ostrea lurida
TTGTAATTGGTCTGCTGAAATTATTGGCAAAAAGCGACCGAACAATGTTGATAATTGATTATCTTCATTAAATGGGGTCTTTACGAAGAAACAAGCGTCATAGTCGAGTTTCTCGCGGAGGATAAAGTGTCACTCAATCAATTTACGTCGCGACGAATCCCCGAAATAAAGAGTCTTATTTCAAAATCAATTTCATAGCAACCACCCCATTTCGTAGTCTATTAATGTCTACTTTTAGATGTGGTATATTCAAACAATGGTTGTTTCAATCAGGCATCTTTTGAACTCGCTGAACTGCTTTTGTAAATTTATGTACCAAAAGCCTGCATCCATTAATAAAACACACACATATATATATAGGTACATTCTGATGGAGAGCTCATATATCGACGTGAAGATCAATTCTTTATATAATCTTTGCTTAAACATAAGACCACTAATGTATACGGAATATAGTTTAGCGAAATGGAGTTTCATTGATGCAGAATCTGTTTGCTGACCAATAGGGAAGATATATTGAACCCAGCGAAGAATTCCGACTACATCTACTACGGCAAATCAATGCATGCTGCCACGAAGAGGGTTTTTAATGGGTTATATATTTCTGTTGCATGATGCAAGAATATTCTAATATATCTCATTGTAGATGGAATTTCACGTATTTATTAAAAATGTTAAAGGTTAATTAGTTTGCATCTTTAACTTTCATTCCTTTGTCATTTCTGTATAAGTTTATTAACTTAGGATGGAAATATGAATTGTGTTATATGTCATACAAATGTGGTTGATATATTATCCTCAGTACCCCTTGCTTGTCGTAAGAGGCGACTAAACGGGGCGGTCCTTCGGATGAGATCGTAAAAACCGAGACCCCGTGTTACAGCAGGTGTGTCACGATAAAGATCCCTCCCTGCTCAAAGGCTATTCATAGGACTACATTTTGCAGCCCTTTACCGGCAATGGTGGCGTCTCGATATGAGTGAAAAATTTTCAAACGGGACGTTAAACAGTATACAATTAATTAATCAATCAATATATCTATAAATGAATTAATTTTAGCTTTAGATTACTCACTTTTAGACGGTGGCGGCATGTTGAAGACCGTGAATCTACGCCTTGTCTTCTGGAAGTCTAGTTGTGTTTTAACGTTAGATCACTAACGACTACAGGTTATAGAAAACTGTCCCAAAAGCTGTCAAAACACCGGTCATTGTGTAGGTATTATCCTATTTCCCATCCACAATGTACTTAACCTATCATTACTGTAGTGATCTGATCTTACATAGTGAAATACTGAAAAAAAATTCAAACACAGTTTTGATTAGAAAAAAAAAACACCACGCAAGTTTGTTTCTAAAAAGGACTTTTAATATCGCAAACAATATTATATTTACTTTTAATTCACATGACATCTAACGTCACCACAAAGGTAATTTTAACAAATGACAAAGAATCTTTCAGTATCAAAGTGAAATACGGTCTGGTTTGTCCGCACTTCGAATTCTCATCGATTCTTTCAACAATCTTCGTAAACTACATGTAAATCGTTGTTCAATTTTACAATCAAAGTATTTAGTCTGATAATTCGAAATGAGCTCCAAGAAACGAATAAAGTGAATCATGAATGCATGTACTAAAATCAATACCTTTGTAAATTCTTAAATTCAATATTGTTTGGATAAATGTGCAAAGTTTTAAAAGTGTATGATAAAAACTTTTTGAGTTATCGCATCACTACGAAAATGTTGTCGGACAGACGAACGGACGGACGGAACCCAGAATTTATACACTTCTGCCTCTTATGGTAGAGTACAATTGTGAAAAGTTTCAAAACTGTACGCTAAAAACTATTTGAGCTATTGCACCACATCTTGAGGTATCTCATCACAACGAAAATGTTGACGGACAGACGAACAGAACCCAGAATTTATACACTTCTGCCTCTTATGGGCGAGTACAATTGTGAAAAGTTTCAAAACTGTACGCTAAAAACTATTTGAGCTATTGCACCACATCTTGAGGTATCTCATCACAACGAAAATGTTGACGGACAGACGAACAGAACCCAGAATTTATACACTTCTGCCTCTTATGGTAGAGTACAATTGTGCAAAGTTTCAAAACTGTACGATAAAAACTGTTTGAGTTATCGCATCACAACGAAATTGTTGACGGACAGACGGACGGACAGAAAGACGGACGGACAATGTGATTACTATAGGGCACCCGCATTTCATGCGGGGCCCTAATAACTGTGTAATGTGTCCGGCTTATACATTAAGATTAATTTTGAGTGAGTGTTTGGTGTAAGATTGTCTGTTTTATGTATATTTAAAATTGTCTTTTGTGTATGTACAATATATGTCAATAAACATGAAAATTGGAGGGGAAAAAAACCAAAACACCCCCCCCCCCCAACTTTGTATTGTGTCCGTTATATCGTATACAAGTTTCAGCTTTATTTGAATATAAAAATCTCAATTAGGCCTATATCCTTTGTATAAGAATAGATAAATGGCTATAAATGAAAAAACATACAATGTAACAGAGAAATATGTAATACAAATGTAGAAAAATAACCCACACCGACAGAAAAAATGTAAAACAAATGGAAAAAAATAAACAATATGTAATCTAAGTGGAAAATTATCAAATCTCAATAAAACAATACACAAGAGCAACGCCAACGTAGCAAGGGGATGCTGAGGACCTATTCTAACCCGGATCCTCACGGTTTTTTTTTTAAATATTTAACAAAGCAAAAAATACATACATGCCTTGAGCTCCCATGGTGCATATTCTTGTACAAACTATTATGAACTTGGTACTTGTATTTTGTACAAGGAAAATTAACCCAATCATTAATCAAATAAGGGTAAACGATCATTTCATAAGTTATGATTAGATGCCAATCTAGCAAAGAGTTTGAAATGAATGCAAGTTATTCCAGCAGGTTGACAATTTCTAGCCTAACCATGTAATCCCCCATCCCCTGGGGGTAGAAATTGACTTAGATAGAGGTACATGTACCTGTGTAGAAAATAAGATACAACAAATCTTTAGTGGTTTGACATCTTGGTCAAACGGTTTGACCTTGCCTTTGGCCATGTGACCTAAAAATCAATTGCCCAGGGGGCAACCCTTGAATCAAGTTTAGTAGCTATCGAGCAAGGGGGTTAAAAGACATTGAGTGGACAACACATGGGGTTAAGCCAGCGGTTTGACCTTGATCTTTGGCCATGTAACCTGAAAACCAATAGGGATCACCTTCTTCCTATAAGGACAACTCCTGTACCAAGTTTCGTAGCTATCAAGCAAAGGAGTCAAAACATATTGAGCGGACAACACATGGTCTATAGACCGACAGCTGCCCAATCTTTGGTGTGGTAGTTATTTTCAAGGGCAATGGGTTCAGTTGTTATGGCCATCTAGTTGGTCCAACACCCCAATATTGCGGGACATAACCTTCCTAGAGTTGGTACCATTATGGTATGGGGTCCCCGCTTGCAAAACAAAAAGTTAATCTTGCACGTAGACAACATAGCACTTGTGCACATACTAAACACAATCACCAAGGGTTATGCACTTTATTAAACCATTGGTTCTCGTGGCTTTAAAACACAACATTCAAGTTAAAGCAAAACACATACCAGGTAAATTTAATATTATCGCTGATGCAATTTCTCGTAAACAGTGGCACGTCCTAAGGGAAGCAGCACCACAAGCAAATGTACACCCCCAGCCTATCCCAATTCCTGACGATGTTCTCCGAGGTCATATCGTTAGACTATTAGATGCATCAGTAGCACCGAATACTAAAGCATCTCATGAAGTAGGCATTAAGGCCTTTGAGACATTTCGCAGCTTGCATAAACTACAACCGACATGACCCCCGCCTAGTTCCCATATTACACGTTTTATTGCTTACCTATACCTAGCAGCCTATAAGCACTCCACTGCTCAATCATACATTGCCGCTATAAGCTTTCATGCTAAAGCAGTTCACAACGTTGATCCTACAGACCACTTTATTATTAAAAACCTGTTACAGGGCATGCTCAGGACACACCAGCACAAGGAATCGCGAATGCCTAATGCCCTATTACTTTAAACCTCCTTCAAAGGATTATTCCTACATTAGAATGAACTTGTTGCAACATATATGAAACCAAATTATTCACAGCAAGCCTTTACATTAGCATGTAAAGACAAAGATAACGAACAGTGATCAACCCTCGTACAGTTCCAAATTAGCATTGTCACTCTTCTTGCGCATAGTAGCGTGAATTTACCCTGTCTATGGGCATCACCACACAAACTATATTGCAGTTCCAAGACATTCATTTGCTTCAATCTAAAATTCAACTCACCATCAACCGTTCCAAGACCGACCAATTGGGGGTCGGAACAACTCTCTGTATTCCAGCATCCAATTGTCCATCATGCCCCTTTGTGGCAATGCATCACTTCATGCAAATCCACCCATTAAAAACAGGCCCCTTTTTTATTAATTTTGGGGGACAGTCTCTATCGCTATCAGCTTGTTGCGACATTAAATCGCTCTTTGAAAGTCTTGGGCATTGACAGCACCAAATATAACTCCCACTCCTTTCGAATAGAGGCAGCAACTACCTAAGCAATGCAGGGCGTTAATAGCGACACCATTCAAGCAGAAGGCCGGTGGCGTTCAAACGCCTTCCACTCCTACATTCGTTAAATTTCCTTGAGTTCTTTATTATTATCAAATCTCACTGCTACTTAGCTAACACAAACCAAGAATGTTTAGGTCGATCACGAGTCTGGATTGTTGGGTCCTCCAACGTCAAGAGAGGGTCTACTTGCGCTTTTACCAGACTTGGGGGACTTGATCTGAACTTACCTAATGCATCTATATTATGCAGGGATATGGCCGCATGAGGCTGCAGGACCTTGTCTCAAAACTTTGCATATTATTGCGATATGAGAATCTCCCTAAATACCTAATTATCAACTGTGGTGCCAACAACGTGGGCCAGACATCCACAGAGCGATTGACACAGGTCCTCATTGCTACATTGTTAGAGGTTTGTGCTCTGTTCCCTGCCTCCTCCATAGTTTGGTCTTCCTCCCTGCCCAGGTTCTCCTGGCGCTTTAATAATAATAATAATACCATATTTGTATAGCACCCTTTTCATACAACATGTACGCTCAAAGGTGCTTTACAATGCATATATAATAATAGATAATAGATATAATAATACCATAAAATCACCAAAATAAAACATTACTATTAAGATCGATGATAAGGTATTTTTGGTTTTAGGTTTTGTTGTTGTTGTTTTTTTTTGAAAAACAAGATACAATACGCTAAATTAAAACATAAGAAAAACATCAGTTTCAAACCATATTGAAATGGTAAATGGGTACACGCACGCACACACAGTTACTCTTATATACATTCAAACATAAAAGATAAAACAGAGGCCAGGGCCACAATCCTTCACTGAGACACTGCTTCACTAAGAAGAGCAAAGTAGTAGCAACTTTAATCCCTATTGTGGCCCCACCCACCCATGGGGGGGGGGGAATTATCTTAAACAAACTTAAATCTACTCCATCAGGAAGCTTTCAGGTGAATATCCACTTGTCTGGTTCAATGAAGAAGATTTTAAAAGAATTCCCTATATAATCATATGTAAACTTTGGTCCCCTATTGGGCCCATCATACCCCCGGGGGGTCATGATTTGAACAAATTGAATCTCCACTATATCAGGAAGCTTTCATATAAATTTCAGCTTTTCTGGCCCAGTGGTTTTTTTAGAAGATTTTAAAGATTTCCCTATAAAATCATATGTAAAAATTTGGCCCCTTATTGGGCCCCATCGTACCCCCGGGGTCATGATTTGAACAAACTTGAATCTCCACTATATCAGGAAGCTTTCATATATATTTCAGCTTCCTGGCACAGGGTTTTTGGGAAGAAGATTTTTAAAGATTTTCCTATATAATCATATGTAAAATTTTGGTCCCTATTGGGCCCATCATACCCCCGGGGGTCATGATGTTTGAAACAAACTTGAATCTCCACTATATCAGAGAAGCTTCCATATAAATCTCAGCTTTCCTGGCCCAGTGGTTTCTTGAGAAGAAGATTTTTAAAGATTTTCCCTATATAATCATATGTAAAAACTTTGATCCCCTATTGTGGCCCCATGTACCCCCGGGGTCATGATTTGAACAAACTTGAATCTCCACTATATCAGGAAGCTCCATATAAATCTCAGCTTTCCTGCCCAGTGTTCTTGAGAAGAAGATTTTAAAAATTTTCCCTATATAATCATATGTAAAACTTTGATCCCCTATTGTGGCCCATCATACCCCCGGGTCATAATTTGAACAAACTTGAATCTCCACCTATATCAGAAGCTTCCATATAAATCCCAGCTTCCTGGCCCAGTGGTTCTTGAGACAGAAGATTTTTAAAGATTTCCCTATATAAATCATATGTAAAACTTTGATCCCTATTGTGCCCCATCGTACCCCCGGGGTCATGATTTGAACAAACTTGAATCTCCCACTATATCAGGAAGCTTCCATGTAAATTCCAGCTTTCCTGCCAGTGGTTCTTGAGAAGAAGATTTTTAAATTGACACCACCCTATTTTTGCATTTTCGTGATATCTCCCCTTTGAAGGGGCCTGGTCCTTCATTTGAACAAACTTGAATCCCCTTCACCCAAGGATGATTTTTACCAAGTTTGGTTGAATTTGCCCAGTGGTTCTTGAGAAGAAGATTTTTAAAGATTTTCCTATATAATCATATGTAAAACTTTGATCCCTATTGTGGCCCCATCGTACCCCCGGGGGTCATGATTTGAACAAACTTGAATCTCCACTATATCAGGAAGCTTCCATATAAATCCCAGCTTTCCTGGCCAGTGGTTCCTGAGAAGAAGATTTTTAAAGATTTTCCCTATATAATCATATGTAAAACTTTGATCCCTATTGTGGCCCCATCGTACCCCCGGGGGTCATGATTTGAACAAACTTGAATCTCCACTATATCAGGAAGCTTTCCATGTAAATCTCAGCTTTCCTGGCCCAGTGGTTCTTGAGAAGAAAGATTTTTAAATGACACCACCCTATTTTTGCATTTTCGTGATATCTTCCCCTTTGAAGGGGACCTGGTCCTTCATTTGAACAAACTTGAATCCCCTTCACCCAAGGATGATTTGTACAAGTTTGGTTGAATTTGGCCCAGTGGTTCTTGAGAAGAAGTCGAAAATGTGAAAAGTTAACGACAGACAGACAGACGGACAGACGACGGACAACAGGTGATCAGAAAAGCTCACTGACAACAGGTGATCAGAAAGCTCACTTGAACCTTCGGTTCTGAGGTGATTTGCTAGATTGACTAGACTAGTGAGCTAAAATTGTACCATTAGTAATAGAAAGATTAAAACGCACAGTCAGACAGACAAAATAATCTTATTAAACTGAAATTAATCCTGAAACAAATATTAGAGCAATGAGCAAAATTCGTGCCAGGCTGGATAGGGAAACAATTAAATTCCTGACAACCAGAGGTGGTCATTACTTCAAACACCCCCGATTTAGCACAAAGCCACCACATCTATTCCTTCCAGATGGAGTTCACTTATTCCAAATTGAGAATGATCTGTTGTTAAATAATTTTCAGGGTGCAAATTCATTATTTCATGGATAGTAACGGGATTGGCTTTCCTGCTTAATCTCGATACAATCCCCTTACTGGTCTGGCCCCTGCTGTCCTGCGGTGACAATTGGAGTTGCGGCACTGCCGCTGTCACCAACGTTGGGCACTCCATCTACATGGCCACTGCAAGTGGCGCTTTCGTCGCACCCCAACTCTAGTGGAAGTGTGCTAATAATTTCAAACCATTTTGCTGTGAATTTTGCTTATATCGTTGATATGGCACAGATATCACGAGTCTGTGACTTCTATTGTACATATGGATATGCACTTTGCGCATGGCCACCATGTGGCCATGGAACATGTTTATGTGTTACACAACTTTTCATATCTTGGAAATTTGCTTATATGTTGTAACTATTTGTAATTTGAATTGACGATTTGAATTGTGACTTGAGCTTATGATTTGATATGATGTTTTTGCGACGCTTAGTGTGCATTTGCGCTTACCCATTGCACAGCAAGCCTATTGATGGGCCGTCACATGTTGTTTTGTGTGAGGCAGCCTATTGCTACGGTAGCCTCAAATTCATCGCGGCCAGTAACGCCATCAACAGAATAAACATGTATATCAGTTACTAGTATTCACCTAGTCTTTATTTATTACTCATCTTGGATAAAGGTAAATATTCGCACAGGTGAAATAACTTTAATAGTATAGGCTCTAATTACTATAAAACATAACAGGCTGTTTGTTGTTTTAAAAAGTTAGGTGTTCAGGGAACACACCTATTTCAACCTGCAAATCAGACTTGCATTCAGTATAGCCAGTCCAGCAAATGATATAGCCATCATCATGTGACACAGATCCGGGGTATGCCTATCGTTCTGTATACATTGATCAATGCATGTGTGAGTAAATAATTAGTCCCCTTACCGGTTTGTAACCGGAGGGGACTATAGCTTTCTTCTTTGTGTCTGTCTGTCTTCAGGGTCTGTCTGTCCCCATTCCGTCCCGTTGGTTTTCCAGACTTTTTTTTTCTTACTGCTTGCAGATATTCATTTGATATTTGGCACATTGCTTTGCCATACCAAGTTACAGATCAAGTTCGAGTTTGTTTCGATCCATCATTTATCACTGAGTTATGGCCCTGACTTAGAAAATTCATAAATTATCATTTTTCTGGTTTTTCTCTCTCACTGCTTGCAGATATTCATTGATAATTGGTACAATTACTTTGCCATACCAAGTTACAGATCAATTTCGAGATTGGTTTAATCCATTCATTTATCACTGATTAGGGCCCTTGGACTTAGAAAATTTCATAATTTATCAGTTTTCCGCACTTTTTTTTCTCACTGTTTGCAGATATTCATTTGATATTTGGTACATTCCTTGTCATACCAAGTTACAGATCAAGTTCAAGTTTGGTTTCGATCCATTCATTTATTACTGAGTTATGGCCCTTGGACTTAAAATTTTTCATAAATTATCAGTTTTCCGCACTTTTTTTCTCCACTGCTTGCAGTATTCATTTGATATTTGGTACATTTCCTTTGCCCATACCAAGTTACAGATCGAAATCGAATTTGGATTGATCTATTCATTTTTTCACTAAGTTATAGCCTTTGTCTTACCCTGGCTCACCAATATTCCCTTTTACATAGTATATGAATAACCTACATAATGAAATTAGAATATTTTGCGGTCCAATATTTGTGTACCGTAGGGGACTATGTACTTGCTGAGTTGCTGTGCAATACTCTCAGAATGCTTGCTATATTTGCATATCATCATGATGGTGATTTAGCATTTTAAAAAATAAATTTAGCTTCTCCACTGCAATTTGCCTTAAGCATATGCGGATTTAGGATTTCAATGTAGAAGGGCGTGGAATAACTATCGGGGACAACCTTGAGTATGTTATGTTGGTCGTTTCTGTATGCTTCTTTGCTCAGAATGTTTAAAAAAAATTAGTGGCCGATTTGATACTTTGCATCAAACTTATCTTGTGACTATGATGTACGAGTGATTTATTACTACGATATTTATACGTCAATGGATCTACATATTTCTTTGAATTTGTTAAAATTTCTATTATTCTTTGCTTTTTATCTGGCAGCCGGGCTTGGGCATCTTAATTTTGACTATGTGGAATACGAGGGTCAAGAAACGCAAGTATACAATACACCCAGATGACTAGACATCTGACCTCCAGCATTGTCGATCAACTAGTAGAGTTTATTGACCTATAATTAATTTGTGAAATTACTGATATAGACTCAGTAGGTATGTCCAACCTGAGCTGACTGCCCTGTAATTCCGGCAAGCTACAGGCTTCACAAACATACAAGATATATACAACTTTAAATCTATTTGATGTAGCACAAGATAAACTT
>CAJDSM010020438.1:0-16005 GCA_903981925.1 Ostrea lurida
AGAGAGAATCCAACGATGACTGAATAATTATCTACACATATATATATAATTATTTAATATATTGTATAAAGAAGGGCTTAACAATTTCTATGAAATACATCAGACAGCATTTGTTTCTATTAGATACCTGACTTATTAGGACTATGCACGTGACGAGCAGTGATACTTGTTGTCTCAGCATGCCATCAAATTTTAAATGTGATTCTCGTATATTAAAGGAAATCAAATAATGATACCTTTTGAATCGATTTGCATGAAAGAAACTACAGTCGAACCTCGTTATCTCGAACTGAATGGGACCATGATAAAGTCCGAGGTATCCGTGAATTCGAGATATCGAGAGTAAAAATACTAAGAAAATAAGTGGTTGGGACCTCAAAATCAATTCGACATAGATTCATGTATACATAGCTAATAAAGCAGAATTTAATGCACATCTGAAAAAGTTCTGTTGGTGTTGTTGAAAGAGAAATAACTTGTAGGATCTGTTAGATTGGGGATGGATTTTATTATACATGTATATGTTGTTTAATATTATGACAATGTAAGGGGAGAGAGTTTGTGAGGAGTTATGGGTGGATTTAACTATGGTTTTTTTATAATATATTTCATGCACTTAAGTGTAAATGCAAATGGTGCATGCATTGTTCAATGTCTGAACCAATTGTCAATTGTTGATATACTTGGCACATACCTTCTTAGTTTTGGAGGATCACTTGTATCTGTACAGCTTTGCTTTATACATACAGTTGCTTTTATTTCTAATAATAGCACAAACTCACTTGTGTTACTGAAACTTATTTACATCCCACTGCCATATTTTCCTATGTATATGTAAATAGTGACAGTTTCGTATTTTTGCTCAACACAGTTGATTACCTAGCTACGACCTGAACTCAGTTGTTATGCAGATATGCTGTTTTATTATTTATCACACATATTTGCCTATCATTGTAGTTTTGTCACACTTGCCTAATGCCATGTGTCGGACATCGTCTGCTGCATGTCACATTGTTTACGCATGAGAAATGCACGTTTTGATAATGAATTTGTTACTTTCGAATAATTGTAAATTCACTTATTTGTTGTGCGTGTATTTTACGTCGTACAGATGTGTACGATATTTTTATGTGACAGTACGACAAACTTCTGTGTTGTACGATACCGTACTTTGTTGTGATTGGTTGAATTTCACCGTACCATATTTCTATTGGCTAACGCCTATCATGTGACAATTAGGGAAACGCTAGATCTATATAAGCGCGAGAGCTAGTCACAAGCGGCAGATAATCTGTCAGTTGCAGAGCGCCAAAGTTTGAACATATATTACAGGGCTGCATTAACAGTTAAAGCCAATTTCATTAGGTCAAAAAGTCAAGACAATTATCTCCCAGCACACAACTGTTACATATTTATTCTTTTGCCCATTAGAACTATAGATTATTATCGTTAAACGTATTACTCATAATGCTGTACGGTAGACAAACACAACAAAATGTGCCTATGAAACATTATTTTAATGAAGTGCCATGCAATAAAATTACTCTTAGGATAAAGAAGATTTATCTTTTCCTTACAAAATAAGATAAAGCTCCATTACCAGAAATTGATTAGCATGTACAGGTGTACAAAGATTTTGATAACATTTTGTACTCCCATACCGAACGGCCATCCGTGTGGAGCTTACGATCTATTGTGCATCTAGTGTCCTTCACATTGGGTCTGAATGACCTTGAAAGGCACCTTTTATTATTCATCTTAGGAACGACTGTCATCAAAATACAGTATTTTGATTATATCACAAGAAAATAAGATTGGTATTTTTACAGATGATTATCGAACTGTTTGCGGACTATGATATGAAGTTATCATTTCTTTTTATTTCCATAAAGCATGGCGCTCTTGGACTTACATACATGTAACAAAATGATTTGAAAAACAGTATATATGGAGAGTGCATTAACAAAAGTGAAGATGGCCATATACCATGCAATCATATATATATATTATATATATATATATAATATATATTATATATATTATATATGTTATATTATATATTATAATTATATATATAATATAAGAGCACATTATTCGTATATTATAACACTGTATAACAGACAGTACTTGAATTGGAAATAAATTACTCATTATGATTCAAGGGATGTGTTAAAAAAAAAGTCAGTTCATTATAAAAAAAAAATCCCTTCTTTAAGTGGTATGCAGTCGACTTTATTCTAAAGAATTGTACCTTGATCGTTATTGTTTTCATAGTAGACGTTATATCCTAATACACATATATTGCTATTTACCGGCAACACCCCCAACGACCCCAAAGTAGAACAACAACCTTTTAAATGTGCTCCATCCTCTCCGCACATAAAATGGCTTTGGATATTTGCATTTTAAATGAGAGTCAAGACCCAATCGAACTTTTAGCTGTGAAAAATATCTCTCATTGATGTATAAATTGTCTATTCAGACTGAAGTTATTCCAATGGATTTTTTAAAAAAGCATCATGGCATGAAGACTGTGTAACTGCTCCTTGTTTCCATTGGTTTTCATGCCTCTCAATATTATAGATAGACGCTCCTCTCTTATTTCTGTATTTTTATTGATAAAAAAATTTTTTTTCATAAATTTGTATATACGTATAGGTTTTTAATGTCAAGTTGAAACGTCACTCGTGCGTACAGTGCTCTTACCGGAGAAATATTTACATAATGCTATGTATTTTCCTTGATAAATGTAATGAAATTATTGAAAAGTTTTTTTGTATTAAAATATCCATAACACAGATTGAAGACCGTAATCACAGATGAAATGGCGCAGAGATATTTTTCAACGGAATTAGAAGGAAATCATAATACATGTGGGGATTAAGGATATTAATTCAGGTAGATATACATAATTCATAAAAATTTAAAAACTAAAATTGAAGATGCTTGAATACGGCTATGTTGTAAAAAGGATAAAAAGCAATGTTGCTGCATTTTACAACGACTAATGGACCCTTCACGTTACACAATGCCTTTTTAATAATTCTTGAAGAATACACAAAAACCTAAAATCACATAATAACCTAAGTAAATATGACGAACAATATAGTCCTATTTTCTCAGATTCTTGAACTTACCCCTACCAGCCGTCCGTGCCGCTCTTTCGCATTCTCTGTTCTAGCTCTAGATCCCATTGTTCACCTTTGCTTCGAATCCCCCGTTGCTGGCGCTCACTTAGCCTTACGAAACATCGTCAACAGAATTAGTGTCTTCTATTTTCAATTGATTTAATCCTTCATCTGTTCTCTTTACTTATTCAACGATTCAACAATTACAACATTTAACTTCAGTGACACGAAGAGTGCAGCATTCAATCCCTATGACGCTCAAACGACGATATCACTGCGTCAATACACATCTACTGTGGACGTAATACGTCCAATGGCACACTATACGTTTTTTTGAATTTGTGAAATAAAATCTTATTATTGCTTTGCCTTTTCCCGAAACTAAAATGTTACTAGAATAAAATTTTGAAAGTGACAAATAAGTAAAACAATTAATCTTTTCTGTAATATAAAAACCCAGCACATATATTCTTCACTCGAAAGCTATAACAAAGAAAACCGCCGGGTAAACAACCACTTCCGGCTTCTACCCAATTTGCATTCACCCCAATGTCATTTGTATAAAATGATAAAATTTGATTGTATTATGGAATAAAAATTTACTCTCTGAAAATGTAAAATATAAGCAGTTGAATTAATATTTTGATATGTGTATGTGCTGTCATAACACGCGACGGGTACTGTTCTGACAAATTTTTCATAAAACGCGCTAAACGCGGCGTGTATTCAAATTTTCAGACACATCCCGTCCGTGTTATGGACACCAATGCACAATCCAAAAATATTAATTGCAATAACTTAAATAAAATTCAATGCAACAATTTGCCACATATAAAATATTGATGAATGTAAATATTCTTCATTTTATCTTGTCAGATAATTCTACAGATAATGTGTTTAACATGCATCATCTGGTGTCAGATAATTCTACAGATGCATCATCTGGTGTCATCCAGCTAACTTGTTCTGTTCAGCTTGGCGTTTGATCGACCATATTTGATTTGCAAAACTGTTGTCCGGGTAGTGTAACGATTCATGCACTCACTTCCCAACCCTTCGACCCGAGTTCGGTCCTCAGGATCGGCCGTGGTTGTATGTGAGAGGGTATCGTGGTCACCCACCTTGACACGGTGGGTCTCCTCCGGGTACTCCGTTTTCTCTTCCTCGCACCAATATGTTTCTTGATCGTCGAAAAATAAATAAACTTTATAAAATTTATTAGATTTGCATTATTTTCGCATTTTTTAATACACGATATAATTTGGTATACGCACGTTAGCAACGTAATTGTTTTTCAAAATAGTAATATAATCGTAGACATCCTAAATGTACACATAAACCCTCTTGCTTAGTTATCTACAAAACGATGTTGTCATATAATATACATACTGCATTACATCGTAAACACTTTTGTTAGTTTGCTTGTTGGGAAGGCATTTTCAGATCCAGTCTATTAGCGATAATTACACGCGCATTTCTTTATACAACTTTAGTTTTATTTAGACGACACACGTTTTCCGAAGACCTGCTGAATTTAAACTTACATCGCGACAGAATTAAAAAAGAAAAAGTAGTTGGAATATTTTATTATTATCTCTCAAGTCTGGTCCAGTTGTAGCTGATCACGTGGTTTGCAATCAATATGTACATGGACAGTTGCATGAGGCACGCGCAGCACGCGATAGCGTATCGATCGATTTTCCAAGAGAAAATTATCATAATGAAGATCGAAAAACCAACGACACGAAATACTCTTAAGAAATATACGAAAATGTGTGTACAACAATGTTAGCAATGTACGTAAGTTGACTCATCCCATATTTTTATTATTTCATTGATCAGAGCTCGATACATTCACGAGACTGTGGCAGATCACTTTTGAGAACACCCCATACCTGATGGAGAGCTCATATTCCATTTGTATACTTTGATTCCGACATGCGATTATGCGTTCAAGCTGCTTATATCTGCCGTAGGCATAGGGATAAAACGACAATAAACCCTTATTCAAGACCGTAGACCCAAGCTTGGAGCAAGAGTGCTTGGATTCTATTGTTGTGTATTATTATAATTTATTTCCTACATTTTAGCGAGGGAGTTTACATCTGCAATCACCAGATTTGAAAGTGAACATGAGCGACCATTGTGGTGGCAGGCTTTGAGATAAAAGCAATCTGAATGTGAGGAACGTTTTATAAGACGACAGAGAATGAGAATTATAGAGAACATCGTATTAAAATATATGGGTCGTACTTATTGATTCACCGTTTACCGCGAGGAAGATGGCGAGAGAGGATGCAGCGTGCAAAATAAACAGAATTTAAGAGGAAAATTTGTTGCTTGAAGAAAAAATAAAGCATTGTGAAACCAGGTGCGGAATGAAGTGCTATGAACACCACTTAGGGAGGATTTTCTTCCTGGGCGACGGATGCCGATTATTATGAAACGTGTAATAATTGGAAATATTGATGTGTTGTGTCTGATGAAGAATGTACGAGGCTCAAATTGGAGAGAAGGAAGTGTGGTAGAAGCGCCGCGTTAACCCAGATCAATAACTCGGCATTTTCTGATTTTGATCGTCAATAAAGAGGGATATTTTGATGTGTGGTGATCGAGAGCACGTTTCGACGGTCTTGACTGATACAAAAAAAAAATTCTGAGGCGTATTGAGGAGACGAATTAAACATATGAATTACACACGCCAGTGGAACAGTTGTTCATCTTCTCCGCCATGGATTTGTGCGGGTTCGCCTGGAAGAATATTTATTACGTTCCGCTACTTGTGGAGCTGATGTTATTGAATGTCCTTCACCTCGCGGGGGGAGAAACGATTCTGAGAAGGGACTCGCGGAAATATCCATTACATGTGCCAATTACAGGCAAGTCCAATTCAACGGAAGATGGGCAAGTGCCGTTCACTCCACTTTCCATACAATCCTCTTTAGCCCTACATTATATAGATTCAGTGATTAAGAATCCTAGTAGAATATGTCTATACAACAGGTCGGCCGTAACGTTGGATTCATTTAAGTTAGATATTGTGAACTCGTCTTTCAGTACTTTGTATAAGTATCGTGCAAAACAGGTTGTGTGGATAGCCAAATCTTTAACTGGATTACTTACTGACCACAGCACTATTAAAGTAGCAAATCAGATCAACTCTCATAAGAATTTTTTGTATGAATTAATTAAATCGACTTTATTTGACAATACTCAGATAGCAGGAAGTGGTATAGCTTTTGACAACGATACATTTCTCTACATGGCCAAATCAAAGTCTGGTAGTCCAACAGGATTTCAAGATTTGTCGGCCAAGTATAACTTTACAGATGCCGAGTTCTACTCGATTCCTGCAAGAAGGAATTATACAGGGGTCTGGAAGCAGAGGAATGAGACCTTCAGCAGTGTTAACGTCCCTCCAGTGGATATTCAGGATGGATACTGGACCAATCCTTACTTTGACTGTATGAACTTAGAGAAGTGGATTGTGACGTATTCGGTGCCTTTCTTTCACCGACCAAGAGAAAAACCAGTTTTCAGGTAATTTTTGCAAGATAACATATTCAGGACACGTAATAATATTGAGCGAAAAGCATTTGGATGCACAATTTCCGGGGTTTGATCGAAACTGAAACGTCATAGTTTGTTATGTATGTTAGTTACACTGTAAAAACAAGACGACTTTATAGAGATTTATTTAGACTTGCTTCTTCAAATCCATCCATCACTATAATTTCCCTGTTTGGCGAGAAAAATGAGGTTTTAATGATTTTTGCATTGTTAAAGATTACGTAATAAGTAAGGCTGCGGTTTTTTCTTTTGATTGCCATGTTTCATCCTGAAGACAAATTTATTTGTCTACATCACATCTTTGAAGGACTCTGTGTGATGTTTTAAACTTAATTTTAAACTTTTTTTATTCGACCATAGTAATGGTTACAATGTCCGCCCGATTTCGGCGGGTGTTTTATCCTCCATATCCTTGATGAAGTGCTAAGCGAGTTAAGAAACCGGCTCACTGGAAATGAGGAGTGAACACTTATGGAAAAATCTAGTATATATTCGTGGAAATGAATTTTGTGTTTTTAAACGGTTCATGTCCATGTATGTAGTAGTTGATAACGGATTATCTTTGTCATGCACCCTTCTCTAACATGCCTATACCTATGGTGTCCTTCTCTAACCTGCCTATACCTATGGTACCCTTCTCTAACCTGCCTATACCTATGGTACCCTTCTCTAACCTGCCTATACCTATGGTACCCTTCTCTAACCTGCCTATACCTATGGTACCCTTCTCTAACCTGCCTATACCTATGGTACCCTTCTCTAACCTGCCTATACCTATGGTACCCTTCTCTAACCTGCCTATACCTATGGTACCCTTCTCTAACCTGCCTATACCTATGGTACCCTTCTCTAACCTGCCTATACCTATGGTACCCTTCTCTAACCTGCCTATACCTATGGTACCCTTCTCTAACCTGCCTATACCTATGGTACCCTTCTCTAACCTGCCTATACCTATGGTACCCTTCTCTAACCTGCCTATACCTATGGTACCCTTCTCTAACCTGCCTATACCTATGGTGCCCTTCTCTACCCTGCCTAGACCTATGATGCCCTTCTCTAACCTGTCTATACCTATGAAGGCATGATATTCTCTGGTGTTATTTTAAAGTCCTTTGAAC
This sequence comes from Ostrea lurida, assembly GCA_903981925.1. Classification (NCBI taxonomy): domain Eukaryota; kingdom Metazoa; phylum Mollusca; class Bivalvia; order Ostreida; family Ostreidae; genus Ostrea; species Ostrea lurida. The sequence continues at coordinate 7,820 of CAJDSM010020438.1, forward strand.
ATCGTTTATATTGCATAGCAGCTGTTCAGAGCTCTGACAACATTTCTGGACTGGATGTTGTTGTCAATCGAAGTTTGAAACTTGTTCTGCTAACGAGGTGAACCGGATTGAATGTCAAGAATGCAATGAGCTGGATTAGGTTTTAGTTATAGAAAAATAACAGCAACACACAAACATGTACACACACACACACACATTGTGTGTATGTTCAAAATATTAATGCATTCGACAGATGCCGCGTGTGTTTCAATGAAGACAGGTGTTGTTGACATGAAGAAAAAATGACCCCCCCCCCCTTCCTGCTGCTTAAGAATTTCTATTGCTGAAAATTGGGTGTCCTACTTAAAATCTATGGCAACATAAAAATAGTTCTTTCTTTGGTTAAGGAGGACGTACATGTATATACTGGTAGCGAATACACAAACTAAACAACTCCCAGGCATAGCAATTGAATGATAGCAGTTTGAAAACAATATCCTTTTCCAATTGACAAATGTGATGGATGCATGTGTTATTCCAGTTGGAAAAGTTTTTATCCTGCTATTCGACATTTTTTTCTCACAAGACTGCTTTATCGTTGTTTCTTTTACAAAGTTATTTTCAATTTGTATTGTATTGTTCAATATAATATGTTACGATAATGTATCTTTATATTGTATACTTTGTGCATATTTATTCGGTATTCGATTTCTTCAACTGTTCAGGGTAGAGTGTGGATTGGACAAGTACACCCTCTGTCTTTCATATAGACAGTATTGGGTTCTCTTAGTATATATTTCATGCTTTTATTTGAGAGCTTCCATGCACTTACCTGACCTGGCTAAAACAGATAAACATCCATATTAGGTATCGACTCTCACTCCATAATTGCATGATGATTTCATACTTATCGAGTTTCAAACATGCTTCACACTGTATGCATCAACTTACAGATCAATAAGTTATGTGGACTATACACGGTTACGTGCGAAAGGAAGTAACGTATACAGACAAAATACACACAAGTCAAACAAATGCCCTCGTAGGGAAGACGCCCTTGCCAAATCGAAAAATTGACTTTAAAGTCTAATACGTCCCCTTACTAATTTGAAATTGACAGTTAAAATTCTGTAAAAAGGACAGTACTTAGAATGATAGCATTGGTTTTGAAGAAAAAAAGGACGTTTTTATTTTAGATATGCATGCATTCTCCTTCGTTGGAGCGGATTGGGGGTGGGGTTGGGGTAGGGTTATAAGTAATTTAGAAATATCTGATCTTTTTCTGATAGAATTGTGAGTGTGAAGAGGTGTTACAAGTGAAAGTAAACTATTGCTGATTCCACACTTACTACATGTATATGAATAGGTGTGTGTATAACTGTATATATAGCATTATAGAGCATTGGGGAAACTAGTTGACTTTCTAAGTCAAGAGAAGACCGATGCAGCGCATAAGGCATAAAACCAGGATATTTGAAGTATATACACTAAATGAGTTAAACTATTGTTTCAGTTCCGCAATATATTTTTTTCTACAAAGCTATACCAGTGTTACAGCGGGAAAACGTTAACAGAGCTCAGCTCGATTGTAGATTTGATATTGGAGAATGCCGAATATCTTATCAAAGGTGCATAAAGAAAGAAACATTCTGAGAGTTCTACAATTATATATATCCCGACAATGTATAAGAGTAACGTTACAACGAAACACATACCGGTATTTAGCTGTCCAGCGCATCCACTACACCGGATGCCCAATACAAAGTCGGGATCAGTGTACATTAAATAAGATACAAAGTGAGACATTGTCTGCTAGAAATAGGAAAGTATAAGAAACTTTTTGACCGGCAAATAAAATTGAATGCATGTAGTAAAAATGCTACTCATAACTTTGCTCAGCAGTTGTTGCAACTTCTGGTAGAACAATAAATTGTATGTATTTGAAAACCGTCCCAAACAAAAACAAATTCGATTTGGCGGTAGCGATAGAGTTCTTAGTAATGGTATGTTTGATATTCTGTTTTCAAAATCTGATAAAAGCAATTACTAGTATATATCACTAGCTAAATGCCTACTTTGATTTACAATATATACATGTAGTTGATATTTTCGTTTGTATTGAACAGTCAGTGTCAGCTGCTAAAAATATATTTTTATTTTTAATTAAGATCATTAAATTTTGATAGCATTGTTGTATTAAAGTGTCGTGTTGCAAAGTTTGAATTACAGAGTGGCAGTGAACACAAAATATACGATATTTGTCAGATTGTAAATTTGTATTTACTGTCAGAGGGTAAATCAAATATTTTCAATTTGACCATGATATTCATATCGGGTGCATGGAATGGTTTTAAGTCAAAATGGAAAAAAATATAACACTTTTAATCCAAGCTATCATATGCCGTTAGTATGAATGTCCGGGGAAATGTTGTAGGACGAGTCGGTGCACTCTGAAGTTTTATACCAGGTTAAATTCCTTTTAAAACAAGAATATCAACAAAACCGATGAATGCTCCCCGAACTGCCTCTAACCAATGAAATAATGACTTGCACATATGATCAACAACTGTTGAAATGATGGTATGTACAAATATATATATACATATGAATTGGAGAGAGAGAGAGAAGAAGAGAGAGGAGAGAAGAGAGAAGAGAGAGAGGGAGAGAGAGAGAGAGAGAGAGAGAGAGAGAGAGAGAGAGAGAGAGAGAGAGAGAGAGAGACTTTTTGTGTCATATATGATCAATACCTGTTCAAATTATTGACCTTATTAGAAGTACTTTGAGGGACTTTAGTGCAAAAGATGAATACTTGTTGAAATATTGTTGCAATGAATGCTACTTTCCAAATACAAGGTAAATATAGGTCTGAGTGACCTTGACCTGTACAAAACGACCTTGAGTAACATTTGATCGAGAGCCATTTACTTGTTACTTATTTGTGTGATATATGATCACCATCTATTCAAAAACTGTTAAAATAAAGAATTTCATCCTTATATATGATATATTATTCTGGGTAACCTTGGCCTTTTCAAAATTACCTTTCAAGAGTGACCTTTGTATGAATGCCATTTGTCTGAGACTTTTATTGTGTGATGTATGATCAATACTTTTTTTAAAAGTGCTTGAAATTTTTCCTTATAAATATAAAGTATGTTCTGAGTGACCTTGACCTTTTCAAAATGATCTTAGTCCAAAAATCCCCTATCCCAAGGAATATATGTTAATCAATTATGATCAAGTTTAAGAGATGGAAACTTTTATATCAAAAAACAGAACTCGCCATGTCCAAATAAACGAGCAATTGCGTTATTATTTACCGTGGCACATTTAGGCAAGAATTATAATTTAAAAGCAAAAAGCAGAGGGTGCATGTCACTTGGCAAAGAGGGAGATAAGAATTCTTCCTCTACCAACCTTCATCTCTCTGTAAAGGGGGAGATCATTTGTTCAAGTCATCGAAGGCGTACGCCAGTACATAGACGTGTCATTTGCAGTCTTGGCATATACACAGTTATATTAATCAGAAACAACAGTCAATACTGCGGATCTCCATATCGACAGTCGTTCATTTTATTATACGACCCCTAATCTGACGGTAACACAGTCAAAAAATCGATGACTTCTTCAACACTCAGTTTTACAGCACTAATGCTTTTCCATACCTAATTACCCCAGTTAACGAAATTTAGTAGGCATTGTATTCACCCATGTTTGCCTGACTGTTCAGATTTCAAACAGTTGATATACTTAAATGTGGCGAAAGTTGGTTTTCGTGCCATGGAACATTTCAATACGTATACGGATCCAGGTTTTTCAGATGGTGATTGGCCGGTCTCTCTATTTCTGTTTGAGGTACCCGGCACTTGTCTTAAGACGGTAGTGTAAATTCTTACCATTCCATGAATTTAGAATGATTTCCTAAATATGAAAGAGGCAATTCGGAAGTTGATCTGATATTGAACATATTTGATTCAAAATACAACAATAACAAAAACAAAAAACTAGAACATGTTGTGAATCATTTTACATGTAATGTAGGTGGAAAAATGTTAGATATATTTGTTATACTCCTTAAGATATTTCACGTATAACGATCATATAAATGGCTGATGTGATATTTGTAATCATGGTGTTATTTTGCAGGGTTTATCAAATTAATATAATCCACCATAGGATTTAACCTTTAATTTTAAATTGAAGTCTGTCGAAAGGTCATGTTTTATTTAATTTATCAATGGAATTGAATTTTCATACAAATCTCTTGGTAAAAGGTTGCATGCGATTTCTCTTTAAAAAATGAAATAAAATCTTAAAAATCATTCACTACCGATATGTTTGGAAAATTAAAATTTTTCATTTTTTGATCAAATGCGGAAAACTCTTCTAAAAAGTTTCAAATGCAAAGTGATCTGACAACTTCTAATCATTTACCAAACATTTGATTTTGGTTTACTTCAATTTCATCATTTATTAACAATAACAATATCCTTTACTAACTTTCGTTATGCATTGAATAATTTGTTAACCTCGTGTCTTCAAGAGCTAATCGCAGGTATTTATTTACCATTGAAAAAATCCTTCTCAAAGCTCAAATAGTGTTGTATCATATATACAAAAGTTCTTACAACTTAATAATCCTCTCCAATATACTTAAATACATACAATTATAAAATGAAAGACTGTCATACATACTTTTCTTTATTTAGAAAATCATATATATTATTACTATGAAAACCTAAAAGAATCTTTAGTATACTTTTGTACAGAGGAAAACATTTTTTTATTTGATTCGACTAACAGTAAGTCGTTTCCCCATAACAAGCAATGGGTATCTATAATGCTGATTTGTTCAATTTGTAGCAATTCATTCAAAAGATTATTTCTCGCATGACTATATAATTTACATGAAAAAAATAATGATAACTATCCTCTACAGAATAGTATTTGAAATATCATTCGGAGACTCGGTGACCTTGGTCTATTAACTCAAAACTTAAGCCATGTAGCCTCGAGAGCTGTATTTGATGTATCGTCCTTTTCTCACAATGTCTCCATAAAAATATCACTATGAAAAGTTTGATACAAATGAGTAACGGTTATCCTATTTTAAGTTTAAATTGACTGGCTACGTCAGCAATCGAAATAAGGAAACTGTAAATTTTTTGGTTTAATTTGATTTTAATGAAAGTTTTAAGGTATATACTGACGCAAGAGTAGTAGGAACTTTTTATATTGAATTTAGAAGCGGTAATGCAAGAATACAGTGGAATAAAACCAGAATATCTCGCTGTTAATCGAAGACTTACATGCCGTAGATTTGTAATTCGTTCGCACTTCCCGTTTTTTCTCCAGTATACTACAGTTCTGCAGCTAAGGAGTGCTAGAATATTTGGGGAAAGTCTTTTTAGAAATCACGAGGTAGTCCTATCAATATGCAAGTTTCCTCGCGTAAACCTCATGAATAGTACTGTCTCAAAATTTACTTCAAAAGTCCAAACATCAATATTCCTTCTTGTTTCTAATTTATCATTAAGAATTTTGGTAGCAAGGTTAACCTCATAACAAAATATACTGACCCATTTGGGATTTAGTGTTTTACATGGGAGAGTGTATATTGTAACAAGTCCTGAAGGCCGATGACATGGGCTATGGGTCTCTTGTTTCACTTGCTTACTAACCACTAATGCAGACTATGTGCATACAAGTTATTAGATTACTAATTGGCATGATTAAAATGAGCCATGTCTGATATTTTCCCTCATCAAGCCGATTATCAGTTCTATATGCGTTAGCTCCACTGTTTAGCAATCTAAGTTGACGTTTGCAGAATTGGGTGCATGCACATCAGTGTTCACACTTCTTATACTGGCACATGCTATTAATGTTCGTACAATATATAACAGAGTTAGACAGCGATATTCTAGTTCCTGTCTAAATCAATCTTCATACGTTGTGATTCGAAACAAATCTGATAGAATGCTAACAAAACAAGCATTGAAATCTAAAGGAACAACACGAACTGTTTAAAATCATGACTTCATTTTGGTCTGGAAAAACCCACGGAAAAGATGCTAATTAGCCTAATAGTGTAACGAAAGTCGTACAGACTCTTTAACATCCCCCTCCCCTGCTTTGAAACCACTACAGTGTCTTTTGCTAAGGTTGTCACTGCCAATGATTGCCCCAGCCGTTATGTATTCTATTTTGGACTTACGAGATTGATCACTGTTCATTATCTTCACCTTTCCATGTATACAAATCAAATGATTGTCTTGAAATTACAAATTGCTGAGGTTCTTAAAATACATAAAGTATCTTATCATAGAAACATGGTGCTTTTTTTCAAATATCGCCAGTAATCGTGGTTCAAGGTCACTGCACTAACTACCGTCTTCGTAAGACGCACGTCATTGATTTGTTTTCCCTCCTTTCTAGCTTGATGTCATCGATAGCATTTTCCCATTCACATCTCGAGACTGCAGCAAGTGGCTGAAAGAGTAAGAAGCAGAAAAACAATACACGCTCTTGTCTCAAAGTTTAAGACATCAAGAGTACTTGTTTGAACTATCACACTAATCAAGAGATTTGGATTTCAATTTTACGTTTTATTTAGTTCTCAATTTACGTGAAGACCAGATGGTCAAATTTATTAAATATTATAAATTCAAACTCGTTTTCCCTCCCTCGAGCTGTAGATAGAGCACACAATGGGGCAACACAACAATTGAGAAGTCCTCCGCCAACCCCCCAACCCCACGCTTTTAGTATTTTTAAAACACTTCACTTTTGAGCTTTGATTACTAGGTAGAGTCATGACCAATGTCTAGAGTAAGTGGTGAATTTCATAAGATAAAAACATTTGATTAGGAAAATTTGGATATAAAAATTTAGTATTTACTGTGCAAATTAAAATGAGGCATTGTTTTGCAAACGGTTCAGTATGAATGATATTAATAATTGATTGCATAAATAAACGATTATTATATAGTGAATATTAACCCAATATCAAAATTAGAATGCGCAGATTCTTAACATTATATAAAACTAAAATAATTGTAATTTTACCTCGATAAGAGATGTCCGATACACAAATATATCTTTACATATTCCCTGATTCAGGATATATTCCGATATAGTATGAACTGTAGTATTAAATTGAAGTGATTTTGACATTGTATGATTATTACATGATATAGTAATTCCGAGCTTTCTGATGAGCTACTCAGTACATGGAACATTTTGTTCACCTTCATGTGAATATTACATTTGGTTTTTTCCCCCAATACTAGATCGAAAATAAATTGGGAAAGANTTGTTCACCTTCATGTGAATATTACATTTGGGTTTTTTTTTCCAATACTAGATCGAAAATAAATTGGGAATGATTTGATGTTTTTGTCGTCCAATGAAAACTCGCCCTCTTAATCACTTTTGATTTGGTCTGCACTGTAGATGTACACAATGATGGTCGATGCTTCATCTGTGTCTCTGGGAAGAGTACACTGTTTTAAAACCAATGTTAAAAGCAATTGAAGAGAATTTAGCTTAGTGGGTAATAAATAAAATAAATGAACTTTCCCGTATGAAGCATGATTTCACCATCGAAAAGAGTAATATAAGGTTACAATTATTTATATGATAATAGTTTGGTTTCTTTTTTTCAAAAATAATAAGAAATGGATTAGATTATAATAATGTCCAAAGTAACTGCGATTTGATGCATGATATACCGATAGATATCTAATAAGTCATACGCCAAGAAGATCCAAGAAGGCGTCTTGATCTTTTAAATTAAAAAAAAGTTTATGAAAATCAATAATGTTATTTGCTAATATTTTTTTTAATATACGGCTAAAATTTTCAAGAAAATGTCAAGAAGATAAAAGATGAGACAAAAATAATTCAAGAAGAAATTGACATGAAATTACCAAATTAAATATTGCAGTATTTCGAACTTCAACCAAACCTGGTCAAAATTAGATATATCCCGATTTATAAAAGTGGTAATATATAACATCCATGATTGTACCTGTACACGACTACATTTGGGACTTTCGGGTTGCACTAACTTTGGCAGATGGTAAAGGTCTACAAGGTACGACAGAGTGTATCAATATGATACTTAGAACATGAAGAACAAGCTTAGGCTGAATCCGATATGCCTCTGGTAATCAGCGAAATGAGCAGTTGTGTAATAGACCTAT
>CAJDSM010020440.1:0-18323 GCA_903981925.1 Ostrea lurida
ATACTAAAATAAAGAATTATAAAAAAAGAAATATAAACTAGACTTGACAATGCTCCATATTTGGTATAGATGGTGCAAAAAAAAACCATTGAACTAGTTTGCAACAAACATAGTATTACATGTATTCATTAGTGATGAAAGCAGTGTCAAGGCACTGAAGAGAAAATGTTCAGTGAATGTGTTATATTTGTTGATAGTCAATTATAATTGATAATCAGATTTCATTCAGATCATCGTTACTAAGTGTTGAATTGTATTGCTCGTTACAGGATGCAGGTTATTTGGGCCTGCACACTAATCGGGCTGGGCTTAGGGTCATGGTACTTAACAAGACTTTGCACAAAAGCACCTGATGTGACGTAAGTTATAGTTATTTTTCGCTGCAAGTATTGCCAACAGATGTTGGAGTGTATCTGGAGATTCTGCCAATAGTGTATTTCATCATAGGAATAATAATATGGATGGAATAGTCATTAAATAGAACAATATTTATTTTCCTACCTAGGTAATATTTACACGGTAATCCTTAAATGTGAAAAATAAATCCATGTGCTTGTAGAGTGCTGTACGTGCATGCTATATTATGATGAACTGGTTCTTCAGGTGGAGGCACACCAGCAACCCACAGCCCTGGGAAAAAATGCCCCAGTCTGTACAGTACAGAGTAAGTCAAAAGTGTCTCAATATATTCAGAAACAGGTGCCTTAGTATACCTATTTCTCTTTATATTTTTTTTTTTTTTTGGCACAGAGTTCAACAGAGTTTTATAATCTTCATTCACCTTGCTTTGAAGTTTCTTAAATCAAACTGTAATTTGTGTATGTTTGAGCCTAACTGATTGAACAGAGAAATCGCTATAAGTGGTATAGACCAAATTTCAGATTGTGTATTTCTTTACTAGTGTTTGGAGTCCAACAATTGACTTCAAGGAAAAGGGGACTTTACCCTGATGGAGAGAGACCCGACATGACCTCCGCCCAGCTGTCAACTAACTCCTAAATGTTTGTCTGAAGGTCAATATCAGATGCAGAGAAATTTCCTGGAAAACAAACAGACCTTTTGATATTTGTTACTATCTTGAAAGCAGTGATATATAACAACTTCACCATTTTCTGAATAGTGATGAATAAATGTGTTTTATTTGATTCATGTTTTCTTCTTCTTGATGCAAGATTGATAGTCTCTAGTTATACCCCCTCCCCCCGCAACAAAGTTGCTGGAATTGGGTTATCTGTATGTAAAACACAATGGTTCCCTGGATCTAAGTGTTATCCTTTCCACTTAGAGTCACCATATCATATGTATATACTACCTATAGGACGAAGTTTGGGGTTAAAGCACAGGCGCTTGTTTCATAAACTTTGCAAAGTATACTATATAAAGAGTTGGAGATACCAATAGCCAATGAGAGCGCGTGTAAACCGTTAGGACTATCGGCGTACCGCCGAGACCAATCGGCGAAACCGGAAGCTATGAGCAGTTTAGACAGCGGATTTTTAATCTGGGGCAACGAAGCATTCAGTTTGAGGGTCAATGTCAAATTATGGAGGGTGAGGTAAGGAAGTCTTAGAGGTACAAGAAGGGGGTTTCGCGTAAACACGTATGTGCTTGTTGGGGCGATAAAATGGAGAACAAAAGAAATATAGAGCTTCTATAGCGGTGACTACATTTTGATCCCAAAGATGGAGACCTGTGTGTTATTATATAGTATACTTTGCAAAGTTTATGAAACAAGCGCCTGTTGTTAAAAGGTCAAAGGCCAAGACACTGGACATCAAATTAGCAATATGGTTTTCTGGGCTCTAGCCTCTAGAGGATGATCATTCCATCTAGATCACCATATAGAAAAATGGATAGAGTACCCATAGAAAAGATATATTGCAGAATAAACAAAATTTATTTTAATAATAAGACATTTAGTATGAAAAACGAAAGTATTTTACACACACTCACTCTCACCTAGGGAAACTAACATACAGTCGTGTTTACTATGATGCAAATATCAAAATTATTGACTGAATTTAAGAAATAACTTTTTTGCAGGACTATAATTTCAATAGTCAATAATAAAAGGCAATGTTAACACCACAAATCAACATTAACGTGTCAATATAACACTACCCATATGATGAAGATGTTCCCGTGGAATTTGAGTCAAAAGCAAGCAGTTAAAGCAATTATGTTTCTGGGAGTGTTGTACTTAAGCCACGATGTCGTATATGAACTACCCATGGGTCAAAGATGTTCCCTATTGAATTTGGGGTCAAGCTCTCTGGACATTAAAGTAAATATGGTTTCCATTTAAAATTCTTGAATGGTTAACTGTTCCTTTAGGGGATGGGGCGAGCATTGCTCACTGTACCTCTTTTTTCGTGCCATTTTTGCAATATTTCAGGTCAGCTAAAAAGAATTAGTTTGGTATTGATGGTTCACAGTGAGCCTATTCTATACCACCACTAGCAAAGCGGGGTATTTATAGCGATCCTGTGTGATGTCCGTTCGTGCAACTCCCATCCTCTGCTCTATACTTTCAGAGATTCTTTGTTCATGATGCTGTTGGCCCGGGGGGGGGGGGGGGGGGGGGAGTGGCCCTCCCTATATACCAATAGATAGGGACGTGCCACTGGAATAGGTAGCATTTTTCCTTTTCAGAATATATGAAAAGTATAGAAATCAGCTATGAAATATATGATAAGGTCATTTAATGTTTACTCAATTAATTATTGAAATAGCCTTCTAATTTAATCCAGCTGATGAAGCTCTGATAAATCTTACGCAAATAACCTTAGTTAGTCCTGTTTTAATTAGATAACACAAAATAGCTATGGAAAGGAACTTTATGACCACTTTGTCCATTCCTGTATATATTGTTTATCAGCAGCAGTATCCCATAAATGTACGTCTATGGGAAAAGGTCACCATTTGAACAGAAAAATATATGAAAAGGGGAGGGGCTGCGATGTTCAGCGGCACATCCCTACCCATAAATTATGAAGCCCCCCCCCCCCCTAAACCAACTTGGTACAAAGAAAAATAGATCACATTTGTGGAGTGCATATACAAGGAGAAAAATGTTTGATTTTTTTAAAGGAGTTATGGCCCTTGGACTAGGTTTTTCTTCTGCAAAAATACTTTGTCTTCGCAACTCTCCTAAACCCTTGGTGTGTGTGTGTTGTGTGTGGGGGGGGGTGTTGGGGGGGGGGGGGGGGGGTGTTTGATGAAACTTGTTACAAAGAAAATTAAGATCACAATGTGGAGATGTACATATTACAAGGGAAATGCTGTCTGATATTTTTTAAAGGAGTTAAGGCCCTTGGACTTTGGTTTTCTTATGTTTCTATGCAAAATACTTGTCTTCACAACTCTTCCTAAACCCTTTGAAGGATTTTAACCCTTATCACAACTTTAAATTTATAGTTGTTCAGAAAAAATTGACACTCACCGCTAAATGCAATAGTTGCGTTCGGATGTGTTTTAGTTAATCGATCTATTTTCATATTTGTGGATTTCCAAGTTATATAAAAAAAAAGCTGTAATTTGATATTTCTCATTGGACTCGTGTTTGGTCTATCTTTTAGTGATGATTGATAAGAAAATTGAGAGAGGAAAAATGACTGGACAAGAAATTTCTCAATCAGCATGCAGTATATTCAGAGAAAAACTGAATTAATCAGCATAACATGATAATTAAGGGTTAATGAAACTACATGGGTACAAAGATCACAATATGGAGGTGTACATGTTCAAGGGGAATGCACTTCTAAATCCACCACAGCAGTTGGTAGAGCACCTGATTCGAGGATTTGCATCCTGATCTCATTCATTGCATTTTCTCCCTTCCTGTTTGCACATTTGGTGGCATAGACTAGCTATAGCCTCTGGAACTAATGGGTGAAAATGTCCACCAAGGGAAAATGTCTCCCAGTGTGAAGACATTTGAAGAGAGACAAATGTGGTGGTTAGCCAGGGGTCAGTTAGCTGTCGGTGGAGCACCTAACTTGAGATTATGTTTGTTTTTGTCCCGTTGAGAATGTTTCACTCATACCGAGATGTCACCATTGCCAGTGAAGGGCTGCAAATTTATACTTGTCACTCAGTGATGGTTCCTTTGCTTGCCACACAGGACCTGTTTCCAAGGTCATATCCGAAAGACCCACGATTCTCACTTCTAAATGCCGTGCTCTTGCCAATTTACCTATTTTAACGTCTTAGGTTTGACATGGCTGGGTGCCGAGCACGGGGTTTGAATGCACGACCTCCCGATCACCAGAGCTCTACCACCGAGATTCTGGAAACCTGGGTTCTAATTCTGGTCTGTTGCATTTTACCCCATAACACTGGTTCTAAGAGTAGATGACCTGTTTAGATTTTTAGGACAACTTGTCTCAAGGGTCAAACAGGAGAGAGTCATTATCACAACGCCATAGGATTAGATCACAATTTCATGTCATCTAATTGCACAAACTACTGTGAAATCATCATTGTTCATGGGGGACCAATGTTCGTGGATCACTCTTGGCCCACGAATTTACGTCCCCATGAACACGTTTTACTTTCCTTATAATCTTTATAAATTTTATGCCATTCACATTATTTATCAATTACCCACGAAATTACATCCCCACGAACCAGCAAAATTTAGGTTACCCACGAACTAAAATGATTTTACAGTATTTAAACCTGTTGAAAGCACAATTCTGCTTTATAATTGATGCAACATCATACTATGCCATATTTGAACCTTGACCTTGTATATAACATCAAATTAAGTGGAACGAATTTAGTAGTTTTATGTCTGTCAAGCAAAGGGTTCACAAAATGTGGATCACCTTCATCTTTAAATTGACCTACTGGTGCAATCCAATATGCCCCCTCATATTTTTGAAGGGGGTGGGCTGGGGAGATAGAAATATTGAATAAACAGCTGGCTATAAGTTTGGTCAATGATGATGAGGTCTACCCATGAGTACAGAAAAAGTATTGGTTGACTTCAGTCAGATCCTTTGATCCACTCACAACTTTAATAGCTGTGTACATGACAAGAAAGTCTTTAAATCAACTAAAACAAGTTTATTTCAGCTGAATGACATTACTGTTGTCCTCCTTCTTGTGAGGGCATGCTTCTGATGATGTCAGAGTCACCTGAAAGGTAAACAAATTATCATACAATATTGTCTTATAACAATAATTAACCTGAAATAGGCTCCAACAATTTGTTTTAGAGTTAGAAGTTTTATTTATTGATGTGAAAATCTGACCTGGATCAGTAATGCTCATCGTGCAGACCCGGAAGTATTTTCCACAGGCGGTACCCAACTCAATATTGTTCCCAGTGTAGTGGTGGACGCCTGTCTTTGCCAACATGGCATAGTACTCAATCTCACTTTTCCTACAAAGTCAAATGTCCGTTAAATTTACACAAAACATACAATTATGACATGTATCACAATTGCTAAGAATTAATATTACATTGAATCAGACAAGAATGACTGCCTCTCATAGAATTACCTGCTTTAGTCAACCCTGAAATTCAAACAAACTAGACACTCTTGCTTCTTTTGTAAGCAGACAATGTAAAATGATACAAGTCCTGTAGACCACACTGTTCACCTGAAAAACAGACTTGGATAGACAACAAATGCCCCTGTACTAGCACCAAATAAGTGTATTTAAAGCCTTATCCTGGCATTGATTTTGAACTTGTCTACTAAAACTATTGAACACAAGTATTTACAATATTACTGTGATAAAGCTTGGCATTCTGTGCTTTTCCTTATGAGCAAATTATAAAAATCCCCCGTTAAAAATAATTTCAAATACCTCCCATTCGGATTTCCAAAAAAGGTTTCTATAATATCTATCACTTATAGCAAGCAATCTATTACGTTTGTCATATATGTCGCTTTGAAATGCCTAAAGCCTACTCTTGTCTCATGGACCCCACACCCACAGCAGGACACCAGCTTCAATTAACCATGGGACTGGGTTGGCTAATTACCTAATCATACCAAAAGGGCAAGTTCCCAAGAAACTTTGATGATTGAATACCCTTCAGAATCAAGACATCAGACAAATTATTGACCAGAGAAGTTCAATCCTGCTCATGACAGCAGGAGAACTTTAAACCAGTTATTTGACTTCATCTTCATCTATTCCAGACTCCGAAGCCAACAAAATCATGAAGCCAGCAAATCAATTAAATTTTCAGCTTTAAAATTCAGGACCCGTTTTGACAGTACCTGAGTGGAGGAGTGTTGTTCGCAATGATGACCACTTTGGCTTTACCTAGCCTCAGTGTTTTCAGAGTCTGCCTGTATCCAAGAACATATTTCCCAGATTTCATCACCAAGGCAAGCCTTGAGTTGATGTTTTCAATGCTCTTTTTCTACAAGATGAATTTAATGAAAGAAAGTAAAACACATCTAAATATAAAATTCCATGGTTTACACATGCAATATGAAAATGTAAGAAAACTCTAGGCCATGAATGAAAATATTGTTATGTTTGTCCAAATGTGATCGACCTATAAAAACCATGAGTCAGGTTTGTGCAAACTGAAATATTTTCAATGATGGCCCTATTACTATTACATGTAGCAGGTACTTTATTCAACTAGAAAGTTTGAAATAACACAGCACTCAAGAAATTTTGAGACATGGTTAACACCTTACATTACAATGTAGAAAGCATTGCAATTAGATATAAAGAAAATTCCTATTTCATTTATTCTGGCAACAAAAGGATTTTACATCAAGATAATAGTTTTAAAATGCAAAATCTAAATGACTTTTAAAATTTATCAGTATCTACAACTTACTGTTTTCTTTTGTGGTGCCATGGTTTCTGGAAATGGCTATACCTGCAAATGCAAGAATGCTTTCAAGTAATGCTGGTTTATAAAGTACACTTTAAACTTGGTCACACAGTGCAGTATATCACATCAACATGTGTGAACTTTAGAAATTCAACCCTCATTCAGCCACTGAAATGCATGTCATTAAGCTTTCTGTTCCAATAATTGAGGGCTGTTCCAAAGGGACACATACCCAGTGATTCATTTTGGTGTGCATCCTGTAAAATTCCTCAAAATGTCTAATTTTAATAAATGTGCATTCCAACATTTTCCTACGAGTTCCAGAATGTACTAGACACTCAAGATATTTCGAACGAGTCATAGTTTTCTTGGTCTGACAACATGCACTGCATTTTAAGGGCAAACAAAAATAAACATATATAAACTATAAAGAGGGAAAGAAATTTAATTTGTAGACATTTTATGAATGTCCAATGGAAATAGTGAATATTAGACGGAGGAAAGTGAAAAGAATGTAGTGTTAAAGAGCATGCAAAGTTTCAGAGAGGCCGAGAGAATTTTAACAATATGTGATATTAATAATTTTACTGTTTGAAAGAATAGATTTAAAAATAAAAATATTCGAGGTCCTAACTCTTTATGTTTCGCAACCTCAAATCCATTCGGGCAACCCGAGATCAGTACTTGGGTTGCCTGAATGGCGAGTCCAAATTCTCACGGTTAAAAGCTCTCTGGAGCTTGTGTTGCATTTGTTACTTTTGCATACCGACTTTAAATAAATCTTATTCTATTCTGACGAGCAGAAATTAGGCCAATTAGGAGGTGCACATTTAGATAAGCAGGGTTCGACGTATTTATATTCGGTCTTCCTTGCCCCCTCGTTTCTGTCCAGTCTTGATGATAAAGTATGTTGGGAAATAGACGCTCTTCGATTTTATTTCAGGTTAAGTTATATGAGTCGGATGTGAATTGCTACAAAATGTACCCAAATCAGTCTAGAAATTAGTGCCCCCCACCCCTTTTTTCGAAATTCTGGATCCGCCCCTGTAATATATGAAAACACATCTACCTTATTACATATGTGTTAGGTAGATGTGTATTCATACATAAAAATTATATGAAGAACCAAACAGGCAAGCACATGTTCGTGATGAGCCCTTGTGGCCTGTCCGCATGTTTCGCGAACACCAAATATTTCAGCAAAACAAGCCTTTGGAGACACATACATTATGATTCTAGTGTGTATAACCCAAAAACTTCGTTTGGTGAGAGTATTCTAATATGAAAATCAAATTATTAACTCTTGAGTTTTTTAGAGCCTCCTCACCCTTCGAGCACGTTGTCGGAAAGGACGATTACCCATAATCCATCGTAAATCGCGAGACAATTCTCGTCAAACTCTCGCATTCCATTGCAATGGCGTCGATGGGTGATTGAAATGTTGATGTACAGTTGAAGTATTGAATAACTGTCGTGTCTGTTAGTTAACAGCTTGAAAAAATGTTTGTTTACCTGAGCAAAAAGGTATTTTTATTCGTAGTGATATATTTAACGTCTATGTGGTAACTATTTGTACAGAAATGTCGAGAATAAGCTGTTGCCAATGAAGCTTCCTAGCATTAGCAGTACTGCCAGTAGAATATCAGAATATCCTCTTCCGGACTGTCGGCTTTCAGCTTCTAGTCCCTCTTTGATATAGACATTAAGATAAATAGTACATCCCATTAATGGTGAACTGTCAATTAGGCCTATGATTAGAATAGTTCTGTCATTGAAGATTCTGCATTCAAAGATGAAAACAGGAGGATTTTTCAGTATATTCCATTTTAAAAAATGTGATCAGTTTTGAAACTTGGATGATGTGTTAATGTTATATATTGCAGTTGACTGTGATCGAATTGTCATCAATAAATTATTTGGACTGCTAATTGAACTTTTTGATGAGTATTGTATATTATCTACACCACAAATGTGAGCTATAAACATAATGGAACTCATTTTCTTGTTTTTATTGTTAGTTATGGACATTTAAATAATTCCAGATTTTACTGAAATGATGATTTTGAATATAGATTTATGATGAAAATAAAAACAAAGTTATGTTGTATGCATGAGGTAAGAATAAATCAAACCATATATACATTGCCTCTGGAATCCAGTGTGTGGATAACACTCGCCCACGGCGCCAATGCCGAGCCAACATGTTGCTGTGGCGATTAGTACTGAAAACCTTTTCGCCCACGATGGCGAGCGGACTTTCCCCCCCGGAAATATCATGTTTCATTTGCATTTTATAAATTTACTTCGCTTTTGAGAAAAACGCCGTGTTACCAATATATAATTTAGTGTCTTGTTCAAATAAACGCAATGTAGCATTTTATGATGATTGACTGGTATATATCGTTTTACGTCCCGCTTGGCATATTTTTCACTCATTGGTGTCGTCACCATTGCCGATGAAGGGCTGCAATTTAGGCCTGTGCTAGGCGCCATGGCTTTTGAGCAGGGAGGGATCTTTTAAAATTACCATGCCACACCTGCCGTGATGCGAGACCTAGGTTTTTGCAGTCTCACCCGGATCCCCATGGGGTAGCACTTATCGATGGTGTCTCGTGTCCCCAAAATAAAAGAAAAGCTGACCGGAAAGGTTACTTTGTGGAGTATGACTCAAAAAATCCCTATCGTTTTCTCAAAAATGGTAAAAATTAGACCTTGGCTGAAGGATACCACTGACAGCGGGGTACGTTTGTTTAGTAAAAAGCATGACGAAATATAAAAACATTGAGAATTTGAGCATTAAAAATATTTGACATTTATTTTCTGACTGGAATTTTTAAAAAATTGGTATTATCGTAATTTTGGGCTCCTGGATTCCAATGTGGGCCCGTAATTAAAAGTTAAAAAGTTAGGGGCCCACATGGCCCCTAAATTCCCAAATGTTAACCACAACACTGGTAATGATATATATATATCATATCCAATAAAGGTATACGAGTCGCCGTACACGCACCAGGTTGCGAAAATTTTGGCCCAGTGTGAGCCCTGGACTTCAGAAATCTGTAACATTGAAATTTATATTTAATAAATATAATAATTATTCCTAAAATCAATAGTCTCATCAGCAGTTTTCAGTTCCAATGAGGCTATCTTAAGGTTTGAGGGAGTGCAGTCCATAAGAATCTGCGAAATTTATAATGCCAATTTAGAATACTTGACGTATTTAATAGGATTGTATTTTCAAAGCTCAAACATTTGTTAATACTGAGCAAAGCATGGACAGGTGTAAGGCTCATCTGTGAAGCAAGGCTCAAAAGATAACATGTATGTAAAAGGAAATGTCAAAATTGGCAAAAGAAAAGAGATCATTCATACAACTCAGTAGATGAACAATTTTATTTGTTTCTTTAAATAAAAATATATGATGTGTATATGCCTGTTCCAGAATGGTCAGTAAACCCCCTCCCTCTTATAGAAGATGCCAAATTTCCAGACAATTTTTTTATCATGAAATGAAAAATTTCCAATTGGCAAACCTTTTTTTATAAAATGCAACAAATTTTCCAGACAAAAAAGTTGTAAGAATCTTGCCTAAAATCCAGACAAAATATAGGCCATATTTTTTCCCCTGGAAAAACGGTACTGAATCCAAATTTGTTGATTAATAAGTGTTTGGTTATTAATGGTTAATAAGGAACAACAATGAAGCGAAATGTGACCTCACAATTTAATGCACTTCTTATGTTGGCTGAAGGAATGGGCAGATCATATAGATATCCTCATATATTTCCTGTTCTTGCAGGGCATTTAGTGCAAGGGAAATTTTATAATTAATATGCACTTTCAAGTGAATGGATAGTTTCTGTACTTAACTGAATTATGATTATCACTTAAAATATGCCAATGACTATTTCATGCTTTGCTTGTTCCAATGGTCACACGTACCATATTATTTTTTTTATAAATCAATGTAAATTTTAAATTACTTAATTATTTTAATACCTGAAGATGTTAATGTCCCTGGTATTGTTAAATAAAATGTTCCATTTTAAAAAGTGAGCACCACAAATTTCTATTTGATTTCAGTTTACTTGTTGTCTGCACAGAACTTGAAAATTCTACAGAAGTTATGTCATGAATGGCAGTGATTGTTTAAGGCCCATTTTGGGTCCAAATTTCGGCCCTTTCCCATCCCAAAAATTGCCAAATTTTCTAAAATTTTATTAAGCTTGCATTTTCCCCAATATTTATATAAAAAGGGAAAGGAAATTGCATTTGCAAAAAAAAAAAAAAAAATCAACAGTCGATGTGAATAATATACATAAGACTTGACAAAGAATTGTGGGAATGCATGATGATTGAGATAGAATAATTGAAAATGTTAGAAGGTTGTGTAAAATAAAAGCAATATAATGTTTGGTATGATTTATTTACGATATTAAAATTTATTTTCCCCAATTTGACTGAAATATCAACAATTTTTTGCAATTCGAAAGCCACAGGACCCTTGTATAACATATAGAAGAATCACTGAATGGTAACAGGGTTGGTAATGCTCTGGAACACATTACACAAAGCTGCCTGAACTGTACAGACTGTCAATATCTTGCTTTAGTGTTTCACGAATACATCTTTTTTGTTTTGTTTAAGTGTCATATAAATTTTGATGATGTAAAACAAGTCCTCTCGCAATGTATTTGAATTACATATAAATTTCATTGATATTGATCAGCAAATACATATTTGTCTTGACAGATTGCTATTCCAAACAATACCAAACTTCGGTATGTGTCCTGGAACAGAGAGCAGGGGTACATTGCATGTGGAGGAGAGGAGGGCCTACTTAAAGTGCTCAGGCTGGAGACTCAGACAGGTATTACATATGTACTGCCATTTTTCTTATAACATGATGTCTTGTGAATGAGATTATATATATATAGCAAATGTTTAACTTCTTGAGTACTATATGTTGGCTTATTGACTTTCACAGAAATCAAATGAGTAGTTTACAAATATGTTTTGCACAATCAAACGAATAAGCACACATTCATTTGAGATTGAAAGCAGTACCTTTTATGACAATGCATAGCTGGTGGACAGAAAACAACACTAATCCTTATGAAACAATCATCTCTTTTGTTGACACTTTTAAAGTTACCTGGACTATAAGGTCTACTGCTGTGGTTATGTAGACTGCATTTGAAAAAAAAACAAGCATTCCTTTCAGACATTTTCCACTGTGTTGTCACATTCTATAATGTTGAAAATACTGCATTTCGATTACTTGGTACCAGTTGCTGCAATTTGAAAATTCCTGTTAAGATGCGAAAATATATGAAAAAACAGCTGTCAGTTTGAATGACTAACAATACCAAGGAAAAAACAGTGAATGTAAAAAACACACTCGCACAGTAAAGTTACATGTATTAAAATTAAAAGAAATATAAATGTTGTACTTCTGTCGTGTAATTTGTGTTGGATCAACATGATCCTGAACTGTTGACTTTTTAAATTATTATAGATCAAGTGTCAATGACAAATGTACAGAATATGTTAACTGTGCCATATGAATTTTATAGAGAATAATACATACCTATTTCCATATCACACCCTGATTAAAATTTATTGTTTTAATATGACTTGTTTTGTATGTTATTACTAAGTATGTAATAAAACAAAATACGTCAGGAGTAATCAAAGATTTGTCATGAAATCTATGTAGATGTGAAATACTGACAGTATATGCTTGATTTGCATACAAACATTTTATCAGAAATGTGAAGCACTGACAGATGTTGATTTGATACAAAAATTCATCACGAATGTGGCATGTGTAAAAATGAATTGAAATATATGATTTTTAAGGAAAAGATGTTAAAGTAAAAGGACTAGCAGCTCCAAGTAACTTGTCCATGAATCAGACACTGGAAGGTCACAGTGGTGAGTATAAGATTGTAACAGCTATGGTGTTTTTGCTTACTCTAGTCCATAGGATATAATACGTATATTAAGGCCCCTAGTAATCAGCCTGTAATCAGCTTGTGTATCTCTCTGTATTGACAGTTTTCCAGACTTATTTTTGGCTATCTCTGCTGTTATTCAAAATGTATACATGAACTTATATATATGTATATATATGTATCAATGGATTACAGATCAAGTTTGAATTTGGGTATTTATGACCTATTTTTGAAATAAGAAATGAATCTTATTTTTTTTTCGGGTGATGCAGGTATCACCGAATTTTAGATGGTAAAACTCATCAATGTGCGAAGCGCATTGATGAAAAGTTTTACCGTCTAAAATCTCGGTGATAACATGCATATCACCCGAAAAAATATAAGATTTATTTCTTATCATTTAATTTTATATAACAACAACAAAACAATGTCCATAAGACTTCACTTGTTGTTCAGGTACGTGATCGAAAAATCACCTCAATTCTTAAAAGGTGTTTTAACCAATGAGAATCGGCGCTAAGTGATCACGTGAAATAAAATTAAATGATAGAGTAATGAACCTTAAAAGTTAGCATATGATGCCACAAAGTGAGGTTCGTTTGTGATGTCATCACAGGGATATAAAATTTTAGTACTTGATACAATGGATACAATTTCTAGAAAGAATTAAGAGTCCTTATCATTTGTATTTCTAATCATAGGGGCAGTGCAAGTCGTGACTTGGAATGAACATTACCAAAAACTGACCACTAGTGACCAGTATGGACTCATCATTGTGTGGATGCTGTACAAAGGTATTTAAAATAACTGATACCGAATTTAAATATTTGCACTTTAATTAAGTGATCAGTAGGCTAGCAGCAATCTAATGAAAATATTAATTGTAATGAAAATATTTTGTTTTCAGGTTCTTGGTATGAAGAAATGATTAACAACAGAAATAAATCAGTGGTCCGAAGTATGGCCTGGAATGCAGATGGACAGAAAATTTGTATCGTGTATGAAGATGGTGAGTAATTAGTCCCCCCCCCCCCTCTTCCCTTGATTTCAAGGTAAAATTTCTTTTTTCATTTTGTATGCCTACTTAATACAAGCTGCACAATAAATAGGTAAAGACATCTGATATTTAGCTTTTCAGTGACTGGTTTATAACTTGGACATTCTGGGGTGTATAAAGGGTGTATAATCTTTAAATTTTGTCAGTTGATGTGTTTGAAGGAAGGTCGTGTTGCAACCTTAAACTAGAAACCTTGTCTGGCTTATAAGGTGGATACCAGTGGTAAAAGGACTAGAATCATCAAACCTTGTCACTGGATGCATATTAGGTTTAGGTTCTTTCACAACCTAAAACCAGGACGCAGTGACACATAATTGAAAAAGCTCTGTCTGTAGCTTGAATACTGTGAGGCAGAAATATAGGAATTTGATCTCCTTGTAGGAATTTAATCTCTTTGGCGTAATACAGTAATGATGAACTAGACTAGTGTCCATGTTGGTAACTATTTATCATTTGGTAATCTGTGTTGTTAATCAGGGAACACATGCAAATGTGTCATGGTGATGCTTTTTATTTAATAGGTATTATATATATTTCAAGGATTAGAGCCAGTAGCTTTAATAAGCAAATTTAAGGAAAACTTGCAGATATAATTTTAATAATTTTTGCTGCTCACTAAGACTAACAGACAAGATTTTAGAGAATGATTTGATGATTCTGATTAACAGGTTGTGTTATTGTGGGATCAGTGGATGGCAACAGGATCTGGGGGAAGGAACTACGAGGCCATCAGCTGGCACATGTTGTGGTCAGTTCACTAGAGATTAGTTTACTTAGTGCAGTTTGATCTGATCAAATCAATGATTCTGTAAAGAAGAATTGTTCAAATTATAGGCTTAAATACATAGAGGTTCGGATACTCATTCAGTATTTTTAGAAATAGCTGCTGCATATTAAGAAGACAATACTTTCTACTTTAAAATTATATTTTCCTTTTAGTGGTCTCCTGATGGAAAAGTCATTTTATTTGGAATGACTAATGGTGAAGTTCACATATATGATAACATGGGGAATTTTATTGTAAGTATATGACAAAAGCGTGCATTGGTTTACCTGTTCCAGATATTTTTCCATCCAGAATACTCCTTCTTTTGCTTTTATCATTTATCTTTATATCTATTTTTCCCCAATATTAAGCTATATTGCATAACGTATTGAAAATGCCTTTTGTTAATTAAGATGGCTCAAAACAAAATTCAGACTCTAAAATTTTTATTTGCATTGCAAACATTCCCTTTTTGATCACACACACCCCCCTCCCCCCCCCAAAAAAAAAAGAACCCCCAAAAAAATCAT
Source organism: Ostrea lurida (assembly GCA_903981925.1). NCBI lineage: Eukaryota > Metazoa > Mollusca > Bivalvia > Ostreida > Ostreidae > Ostrea > Ostrea lurida. Next base: position 15,125 of record CAJDSM010020440.1, read on the forward strand.
TTGAAATACTCAAGAATGTGTATCACTCTTTTTATGGTAAAATCATCTGAGTTACTTAAATGAGCCATTAAATAAAATGTTGGTGTAATGAGCCACTTTAAGATAATGCCAAGCTTTTCTTGATCCGGGTTATTGTGAGAGACCATTACACTGTACAAATCCCCGTCTTTTTGACACGTGTACACTGTACAATAACTCCCGTCTTTTTGACACATGTACACTGTACAAATCCCCGTCTTTTTGACACGTTGTAACTGTACAAACCCCGTCTTTTTGACACGTGTACACTGTACATATCTCCATCTCTTTGTATCTTATTCTGAATGAATTCAAATAAAAAAGAGTGTGCATGTCTATCACGTGATATGTACTACTTACAAAATAACATGAACTGTGATGTTTTGAGCATACTTCATGAAGGGTTTATCGTGTGAAAGTATGCCAATGTGAAACATTGCGTTTCATACTCTCATGCATTTTCAAAACTGAAACTTATATCTTATATTTACGTTCTACTTTCATTTCCATCAGAATTCCCATCCATTAAAATCGATGTACTGTGTTTATCAAGATTAATACACATAAAGTTTACAACTTCAGCAAATTCATCAGGAAATGGCTGTCATTACAATGTGTAAAAAGACATCAAAGGCAATAACATTGGAAATATATTTATCTTTATATAACATCTAGGCATTACTTAATAGCATGTTTTCTGCCTCTTGTACATTCCAGTCCAAGCTGAGTATTTACTGCCTGTCTGGAGTCAGTGGGGCTATTCACATAGCTGGCATTGCCTGGTACAATGGCCTTAATGGTTACCTAGAACCCAACTGTCCGAGTCTAGCAATTTGTTTTGAATCTGGGCGTTGTCAGATCATGAAGAATGAAATTGATGAAAGTAAGCATAGTGAATTACATTAAGAGAAATGTGTCATGTTTATATGTAGCAATGAATCCGTTACTTATTGATAAGGCGGGATAACACACCTAGTGAAATGTGATGGATGAAAAGTATGAAATATGTACAATATCAACCAGATACATCAGGTATGCTCTGCTTCAATCCTTGCAAACTCAAAGCTGACCCAGAGAAAGTTGGGCTAGTGTGTTACATGATGATACACAAGGGGGTAAAATTAAAAGCAAACCCAACAGGCACTTCATGCATGAGTGAATGAAACGGACTTGAAAAGTGAACCAGGAGGGTCCAATCAGTTTTAAAAATTTTTAGAATAGAAAAATAAAACCGATTAAGTTTATTTCACCTGTGATGTCTTTCATTAATTCTATTAGAAAATACCAGAAAATGTACTCTTTTTATGCCTCCGGAATCTTCGATTCAGGGGCATATAGTTTTTGGTCTGTCTGTCTGTCTGTCTGTTTGTCCGTTTGTCCGCTACACTTTAACATTGGCCATAACTTTTGAATGGCAAGTGATGGGACTTTCATATTTCACATGTGTGTTCCTTATGACAAGCCCTTTCTTCTGGTACCAACATTTTTGACCTCCTGACCTTGACCTTGAAGTTTGACCTACTTTTCAAAAACTTAAACATTGGCCATAACTTTTGAATGGTAAGTGATAGATTTTTCCTATTTCACATGCATAATCCTTTTGGCAAGCCCCTTTCACTGGCATGTGGACTCCGGGGGCATCAGTGTTTCACAAACACATCTTGTTTTTTTTAAATGCCCTTTTGTACGAAGGATAAAATGTTATGTATTTATTTTGCAGATCCCATTCTTATTGACACTGGGATGATGGTGGCCCAGATTCAGTGGAACCACTGCGGGTCAGTTTTGGCAGTGGCTGGGTCACAGAGAGCATTAGGTCAAGAAAAAGAGGTCAATGTGGTCCAGTTTTACAATCCTTTTGGAGAGGTAAGGAAAAGTATACAATTTCAACCTCGTAAAACTGTTTTATGGAAACTATATACTCTTAGTTATAGTTTTATTGACAACAGTGACATGATGTATGTTTCAAAACCATTTACTTCTACATTAGAGTACCAGTAATGAATAAATTTAAAAGGCACTCAGATTTTAATATGAGCATTAACGAGAGGATAGAATGAATGCAAATAGAATAGGGGCATTAAGGAAGGGACCAATTGAATAAAAAATAAAATAGGGGTGAAATGTTGCTAGTTTATTGTATGACAAAATTATAAGTTTGTAGATAACACAGTGGTTTGTATTTAGCACCTGAGGACCCTGAAGGTGCCGGGGAAACAGATGTACAGCTGCTCGTGGGAGGGAGGAAGTCTGAGGATTGCTCTCGCTGTCGACAGCTTCATCTACTTCGCCAACATCAGGCCATGACGTACATAGGTCAGTAAATACAGAGAGGGGAGGGGGTCAGTACATACAGAGGAGGGAGGGGTGTCTGATTTACAAGGTCAGTAACATACAAGAGGGAGGGGTGTCCTGATGACAAGGTGAAGGAAAAAACAGCTACAGAAGGGAGGGGGGTCAGTACGATACAGAGAGGGAGGGAACGGGTTAGTAAATACAGTAGAGGGAGAGGTGTGCCTGATTACAAGGTGCCAGCTCACAGTACAGAGAGGGGAAGGAAGGCAGTACACACAGAAGAGGGAAGGGGAAGGTTAAGGTAACAGTACAAGAGGAAGGAGGGGTCATGTACATACAGAGAGGGAGGAAGGTTTAGTACATATCAGAGAGGAGGGGAAGGTAGTACATAACCAGAGAGGGAGGAGGGTCAGTACACTACAGAGAGGGAGGTGTTCTGATTCAAGAGTCAGGTACATACAGGAGATAGGAGGGTGTCTGATTACAAGGTCAGGGGTACTTTTTACAGCAGTAGGAAGGGGTTGTCTGATTATCAAGGTCCAGTACAATACAGAGAAGGAGGGGTGTCATGATTAACAGGTCAGTACAGTACAGAGAGGAGGGGTGTCTGATGTACAAATAGTACTACAGAGAGGAGGGGTGTCTGATTACAAGGTCCAGTAGACGATAAGAGAGGGAGGGGTTGTCTGATTAAAGATTCAGTTACATTACATGGAGGGGAGGGAGTGTTCTTAATTGGACCAGAGATTTTCCGTGGATTGTAATACCGTATAAGTAGAATTTTTAGCGAGACGCAAATTTAGCGTTTTCTCTATAATAAGTGATATTTTATTTTAGCGGTAAATAATTTTAGCGATTTTATAATCTATTACTATGAAAAGCCCTG